>JAOVVB010105102.1:0-12943 GCA_028570985.1 Heterobranchus longifilis | reverse complement strand
GTCTTTTTCAATGTGTCACAGTTTTTTTCGCAATGTGTTTATTGCGAAAGTTGATATTGCGATGACAATAAATAAAAAAACAATATACTGTGCAGCCCTATGTAAGAGGAAACTCAACTCAAAACAACAGCTAATGTTAATCAGCCAATGCTTTGTGCACATTTGCCATCTCATGGCTACATTCATTGGGGCAACAATACTACAGGTGTCAGAATACTGGGGACACAAAAAAAAACTATTGTCATTTTAATAAAGACGTTAGGCAAAAATGGGCTTTTTTCCATCATTCTGTGACATCGACATCAGTCTGCGAGCAGTGAAAACAGTTGCCTCGCTGAGACGTTGGAGGTGTACCTGTCGCTGCAGCTCTTCTCTCTAACAGCTCACTGTGGCTAATCCTTCTTGTTCCATTACTCGCTGTAATATTTCACACTGATAGTGTCAAGTTCACTGACGAACACACTGCATTTCCTGTGACTATTTCCTGTAACAACTTCATAATAAAAGTCAAGTCCTGTTTCGCCAGTTAAACGCTTTTAATGTGAAGCTGCAGCAGGAGGAAATGATCAGTTTGATGAGGACTTCGCAGGCCAGTAAAAATACTCTGTTAAAATAGGCTACAAAGAGCAGAGGTAGGCTATTTATTTACAAATAGGCATATTAGGCGCTTGCTTTGACATACTGTAACCACCGTGGTCATGAAGTATCTGTAACCTGCTGCAGATAACACGCTCAAGTCTGCTCAGTCCCATTAACCTGACGGTCAGATGGTGATCCTGCCCCACTCGGACATGTTTGGCACCGCACACGCACACACGTATAGTTAGACAGCATCTGCATCGAGTGTGTATGTGTGAGCCAATCCACACTGCCCAACTTGCAAAAAAACATGCGTTAATCAACTACCAGAACCCAACCCGCAAACCATTAACTTTATACAATATAGTAGCACTGTTGCCGCAGCGTGTGTTTTTATGAGGGGGTGAAGAAAGTGGACTATTGCACACAATGTTTCTGTATTAATAACTGCTGCTTTGTCACTTTTTGACTCGCCTGTGGATCGACTCGTGCAACTGCATGTAGTCCCGCCATGTCGGCTGTCCCTTCAACACAGACGTCGACTCGGCTCTGTTATGGCTTTGTTACCAACTCCACTGCCGTCTTAAAGGCATAACAACTCCGCCCTCCGTTCTGTCTTTGTAACTTTTATACAGCGAGTTGGAATGAAGGCGCAACATTCCCGCCTTGAACAGGCTGTGTGAAAGGGGCTATCGGGTCTTGCCATATTTCAGCCTGCTTGTCTTCCATCTCAGATGCATACACTACTTTGTTCTCACCATTTTTTTTTTTTTTTTTTTTTACAAAGCCCAGTTTTTTCCTCCATCTTTCAGACGTACAGTATTTCACACTGGCAAAAAGAAGTGGTAGTTTCGATTATTAGCATAGATAGGTCTGTCAGCAGCTCAGGAGAAGATTTAATCTGGAAGAGCCTGGCTTTACATCCACTAGTGGTTTTAGATGGAAACATCAGACTTTAGAGAGCCTTTAGCCTTAAAGTATACGGTAAGTGAAAGGTACGGCCTCTTTGTAGTTATATATTTAAGACAAATGAAGAAAGGCAGCAGAGCACAGCGGTACAGGCATGGAGAGAGAGATGAGGAACGAAAGAAGTTCACCTGGCGCAGAGATGCTGCGAAGGCCTCATGGGAGCTGTTGAGGCGGGTTCTGAACTGGGAGCAGATGCTTCTGGCCAGTTTGGCAGCACTGAGACTTTCTATGGCGTCCTGGGCCACTTTGCGCTTCCACTCTGGAGTGATGGCAGGAGGGTTCACAAACGTTATCCGGTGGATTATCTAGGAGCAACACAGAGTAAGAACAATTCTTCAGAAGTCATCCTTATGTTTTGAAACTCTTAACGTTGAATTTATTTGACACTGACCTGTTTGATTTGCTCCCAGAAGAGTCTTGTGACAGAGGATCCTGAATGAAAGGTGACCTCCACATGATAGGCAGCATTTAATAACTGGCAGATGAAAAGAGGGAATAATAATGCAAGAAAATCCATGTCAGTATATGTCGTCTGTTAGTTTTTGGTACTGAAGCAAGTGGAGTTGATGGAGGCTAATGAAGGCTACGCTCCATAAAATGTCACTTGTCTTTATTGGAAAACCACTTTTGTTTTCTTAACCGTTTGTTCTGCTGATAAGTGTCTCTGACCCCATGTTGAACCCTTTGTTTTGGTTTGCTTTCCTACAACCCTTCTGTTAGTTCACACTTGGGTTTAAAAGGTTAATGAACAGCAGACAGGGAAAAGGGCTGGTGACTTGTCTGACATGTTCAACAATTTCATCAATTTGTAATCCACATTCTAACACCCAGATTTTCCCTTTAAACTTTCAGAATCGCATTGCTGACATTTGTCCTATTGGAGCCTCAGTCAAGTCTCCAGCTTTATTTTCCAAGGAAATCACTTTGTATTTGTATAGAACTTCTCCTAACACAGTTATAATTTATTATAATTATTATTATTTAGCATCGTAAAATCCAAAGCTTATAACAGAGATGAATAAACATGATCATACGGCTCTCACACAACGACTGCCCACCTGTTTGAGGTGATTGGAAGTGATATTGTGGACAGAAGAATCCATGTGCGACTTCTCCAGACTGTTGAGACATCGCTCCAGAGTTCCTACAAAGCTCTCCCTCAGATAGTCCACAGAGCTGATCAGCTTATTCGCCACGGCCTGGTTCAAACGAACCACTATCAGCTCCTGGATCTGGTGGATGCAAGATTTGATGTCCTTCGAAGTAACGGGCTCTCCGTTAGTTGTTACAATGATGTCTGCAGTTCAAAGAAAATAGTTTGTCAAGTTAAATATGTGGTGTATCCAACAAGCACAGAGAAATCCTGATTAATTAATGCTGCCAGATATTAGTACGAGACAGTCAGAACATAATGTACTCATGTGTGAGAACTAAGAGCCATTTCAAAACACAAGTAGTTGTATTCTTTTCTAACACAAAAAGATAGATTAAATTCATTTAGTGTTAAAGAGACTTAGTCTTAGACACAGTAAGTGTAATCAGGTGTAATATAAATATAAGTGGAAGGTGTATATAGTGTATAATATACCTATTTTATTTTATTTATTTTAATTTTATTCTATTTTATTGGTATTCTATTATTCTATTTATATTACTTGTATTAGTATACGTTTCATTGTTTGTTTGATACTCAGTCACATTTCCCCTGTATTTTGTCTTTTCTAAACTCTCATGCTGCTGTAACGTGAATTTCCACATTGTGGGATCAATAAAAATATATTGTATCTTATCTTAAGTGGCTCTGGAGGGTTGTTGTAGATTCTGTGTACTTATTGATCCCAGTTGGCTACTTATAGCACTGTGTGCTTTTGCATTGTACAGAGAGGTGTTTCTGTCATTTACCTCATGGGTATAAAAACTTACGAAATATGGCTCAAACTGCAGCCTCCAAAGTGACCACACAGTTGAATCAACACCTCTCGAAAACAACAAAAAAACGGAAAATTATAAGCTTCATGAAGGTTTATTAACTGCATTAGTTTTGGCTAAGTGTACTTAATAAACTGGCATGGAATCAATAACTTAAAGTAATCAGTGGGGTGTTTGACCACTAATATTGGGTCCTTGTTTTGTTTGTTCTTACCAGAGTGAGAGACAAGTCTGTTTAAACCCCCTGTTTGCATATGGCTAGTTTCCTGAATAATGGGTAATTTTCAGAACTAATTCTTGAGCATGGTCCGATGTTAAAACACCTGTGTTGGGTAAAGCCTGGTTTATATTCATGTGACACACACCGTGGTGTGGGCCTCCACATATAGTACTACGAGCATGCACAAAGGCATTTATGCTCAATGCGTTTGTTGCAGTATTCTCCGAAACACCAGGAAGCGTACACACAAAACATTATGTGAAAAAGCAAGAAGTCAACGAGTGTTACTAAAAGAATGGCATAGACCAAACATGCAACTCCTAAATGCTGAGGAGGAATTGTAATTAACTCTAAACTCATATGTCATATCAAATAATCATGGACACACTTTATCGCCTTTATACAACAGAGTCAAATATTTGGAACAATAAATAATGAAACGGGAGTTCAAAGGTTGAATATCCTGCAAACAATTTGATTGGCAAAATATTTACTCAAATGTAGATTTTTAAGATCTTCTGTTTTTAAAGCATTTCTTTCTAAAATCCTGAGACATATTAATAGTAAAAAGTAATCATTAATTCATTCATTTCTTAATTTAAGTTATTTGCTTTTATTAGTATTTGTCGTGTCTGAAAAGCCCAACGGGCACCTAGTTAGAAAAATTCGGAGGTGCACGACCAAGCACTACAACTTGCCGAGCCTTCGCACTTTATGCAAAAATATGTGATGACATCATTTTTGGCTCACGCACCCTCGCACTGGTGAGCATAAACCTAGCTTAACACAGAAAACCCGCTTCTTGGAAAATGCCCAGAAGGCAGACTGGAAAAAAAGCAATACGCAATAGAGTCTAAAGACGGTAAAGAAACGCAGACTACTAGAAACCTCTGGCCAGAGTCGGCAGTATCACGTATCTAAGAGAGAACGGATACAATGAAAATAATCTCAATGGATACCACAAGTCAGCCATTTTCTTTAATAGAGAAATAATAAAGAGGGAATCATCTGTCATTAAGTTGAAGATTGGAGAGCAAAGTAAACAAGGCACATATGTGGTCATTTTAGAGTAATCCAATGTGAATCGACAGAAATCAATTACTGGGTCTATCACAGCAAATCACATTTCCCACTTCCTAGAATCTAAAATAACATAACCAGAGAGTATGCTTCCAATTTAATATACAAAACTTAAAGGTTATGAATTAGTATAACTCAAGAATAGAGAATATAGAACTGCTATTATTCATCGATAATTGAATAGATTAAATCACGTTATTTGGGGGGAAAAATATATTAAATCTGCAATGGCCCCTTTGACTTTTGACTGTGACTTTTGTTTGAAGAGAAAATTTATTTTTTCATAGTAAAGTCCACTTCTGGACTGAATCCAAACACATTGTCAAATTACTTCATGCCCATAGAAACTAAGGCCTTTTCACAACAAACAAATAATAATAATACTCTAAAACTAAGCTTAATAAGATATTTGAAAAGTTAGGAAAGCAATATTTAAGCACGATGTTACCTTAAACAAAATAATGATCCCCGTCACTTCCACACAGTGAGGCATACGGCTTATTAATTAAAAACTGGTATTGCCCGATACTCAAAGCCCAGGTATCGTATCAGTACTGAAAACGGTGCATTCCTAGAAATTATCCAGGGTGTTTACTGACTAACCTGTAAACTCCAGGTTGGCAGCGTCTTCCAGCAGCTGCTCTTTCATGCTGCCGAGCGTTTCCACAATCATCTCCTTCATCTCTTCCTGTTTGCGGTTAGCGATGGCCATAAGAGAGGTGAAGAGTTCACCCTCTTTCTCTCGGGTGTACTCCAGCCTGCGTGGTGTTATCTGCAGGTCCCTCTGCATGTCAAAGGCCTGCAGGGGAGGGAAGCAGAAAGGATAAAGGTCTGATGGTGATTTTTCATGGGCACACTGGGTCAGACTGAGATCAAGCAGTTCATGCAAAGGTGGTAACAACTGCCACAGAGACAGAGCGCATTTAAGCCACACCGGAGGGGAAAACAAGTCACTGCTCTCCATTGACTTTGAATAGCATATGGGTACATCCTCGTCAATTCTGTCTGCTAGCAAACAACAGAAAAATGCCCCAAAACTTCTGTGAGGTGGGATACATGACCAAGAGTATAAAGAACCCATAACTATATTTTTATAAGCTGCCGAACTGAAAAACTGATCTTTTAAGAAGACAAAGTGGATACAGGCGGCAATAAGACGTGAGTCATCAGCAGGATGAATGGAAAAACTGGGGTCCCGACACTCACTCTGTAACTTACATCCAACTTTACATGTTCAGCAAACATTCTGTCACTTAGTCAATTATCCAAAATGTCAGTTTAAGGCTGACTATGTTTAGGTAACTTAAGCTAAAGCATTTTGACAGAATAAGCAACTTGTGTTATAGTGAAATGTGGAGGAATCAGAAAGCTATACAGTATTATGTTTGCTAGTGCTTTGCTTAGCTTGCTAACACATAGCTAACATTAGCTTACTAATTAGAAATGTCCTCTTGTTTGACATATGGTGTTAAAATAATCCCATGACAGGCTTAAATCTAGTTGACTGTTTTTAGCAAACTAAAAGCTTGAGTTAGTGTTTCAGCATAGTTGCATTTTCAGAATGCTAACAATTTAGCAAGCTAGCAAGCGGGTAACGTAATGCAGGAAATGCAAAGGCATAATGACAAGAGGAAAAAAATGAGGCCGTTGGGAATAACATTTTCCTCAGTCATATATGAAATTATGAAGGAAAACTCTATATCTACAACTAAAATTATAATATATTAACTTACCATCCATGGAAAAATGAACTTCTGAAAACGTCAGCAAACACGTCACACCTCGTGAACTCGGAGCTTTCAGATGTTTTCAGCAAATGTTTACCACGTTCACCATCTTAGTTTAGTGTGCTAGCATGCTAACATTTGCTAATTAGCACATGACACAAAGTACAGCTGAGGCTGATGGGAATTCTAGTCACATGAACACACTGGTTTAGCCCCTTTCTGGACTCTAGTCTCTGACACAGACTACAGTCCCTTTTTTGCCCACTGTGTAATCCACATAAAAAACTGATCTGCAAAACAAAGCTCTTCAATAAAATGTCATACAGAAATTTCAAAGGTACTCACAGTTGCACAAGGGTTTTGTGAACACGCTTGCTGGGGTTGGAAAGCTCAGCGCAGCAAAGAAACATGTTTAATCAACTTTTCTCTTAAAAGAGAGGATGTCCGTTTTTCTTCTGTCTTTGTGCCGCCCAGCAGTCACAGCGCTCGCTATCGCCACCGCTGGTCGGAAGCTACAGTGCAACATTAAACACTTGTTCGTCTGCCAAGGCTTTTAAAACGGCCTTTTGTTTCTCTTTTAATGGGAATGGTGACACCTCATCAATATGTCTGTCCACATCCATATTTTGTGTTCTTTTAAGTATCCTATTTTTTCGGATGAGCTGTAATTGGATGCTGTTCTCCCGAATACCTGAGCACAAGTGCGCCAGCGACTGCAGTCCCGAAAGGAGGTAACACTGGCTGTTTTTGGCGAATAAACACAGACTGCAAAAACACTCACACAGTAGTTTGTTATACAGCAGCTCATTTCACATCTTCCAATAATTCACATATGTTGATTTCATCATGTGAAGGGCTTTTTGCATGGGTAAAGTATGTTCTTTCAAAAAATAAAAAATGCAAGTCTCCTTTTAAAACAAATCCAAGACACTGTAGGTTTAGTGAAAAAATTTGAATGCCTTTATTTTACATGGCAATATACACTTTTAAAATGACCAACGCGTTGCGACCAAAATCTAAGTACTTGCATTTTTTATTTTACTCTCTCTAAATTCACAGATGTTGATTTCAAAATAAAATTCAGTGTTTTGCTTATTTCAGCCAATACGTTACCAATAGTGAATCATCCACACTGGTGCTGGACAGCTGTGAAGATTCAAAGATGTTTGGAAACTGCTGTCACAGAAAAACACTGATACAGAAAAAATGCTGAGTGGTGTCTTTAGTTTCTTTCAAGGCTGTTTTTATCTGAACTCTTATTGAACCCTTAGTTGCACAACTATTTAAGTGTGGATACTGGAGGAGGTTGGACGTAACATCTGTAGACAATATGTTTTTAATGCTTTACCCCTAATAATGTTTCCCAACATGTGTTTGCAACATCTGTCTTCCGTCTGCTAAACATCTGTAGTGCAGCACATATAGGCAACGTGTCAGTCAAAGTGGTAAAGAGTGTCTGCTTTATATCCACATGCATGGATCCTGGAGTGTTGAAATACTGAGTACAAACACACACACATGGGTTTACACTTGTAGGAAATGTGGTACTAATTCTAAGAATAAGTAGCGCTAATGAGCCAGCCCTATTTTATGTCGTCAGACGCAAACATACACCCCCTGAAAAAATAAAAAAACTAGTCATATTACGATCATTCAGGATTTATTCCAGGAGAAAGACAAACGAAACACAATCAGTCGCTCTGGCCTGTGTCGTCATGGTAACTCTGATATGTGCACATGATTGTCGAAGGCATCTGATATACAAGCCCCAGTAACAGAAAGTCATCATCACAGCACAATAAGTCTGCTCTGAGAAATGAGGGTGTCGTCGGCGTGACGACGGTGCACAGGATGGGAGTTTGTTGTGGTCACATGCAGAGAGAGTAAATACAATACAGCCGCTAACTCAGCAGGCTGTGGACAAGGACACCCACAGGGAGACACCAGGTCCCAAAAAGCAGCTTGTATAAAGTTTTAATCCTACAAACAATTCTCAGAGGCAGAGCTGCTCTCATTAGCTTGTTTTTGACATTAGACCGACACACAGCTGCTAGCATGGCAGCCTTGCACTAGATTTACTAATGCTAACAAGCCTAGCAACTTTTTCAGTCCATGAGACAATGCTAATATTGTGACTCCGAAAATATTTGGAGTCTGGAGTTTGGACGCTGGAATCTTCTGTTTTGACTCGCTTCATTCGCGCGATTACTCGCGTCGCTCGCTGCGGAAGTTCAGATTTTTGAACTCACGTGAACGATCGAATTCGCGTCATTCGCTTCATTGTGCTGCGTCATTCGTGCCATTCGTGCCATCCGACTAGAACTCGCATCTAATTGCGTCTTTACATTGACTTTATATGTAATTTATTCGCGCCTGGTGTGTACGCGACATTACATATAAATGATCTCACTTCCAAAGAAGTCTGATGATGATATCCAATCAGATGTAGCCAACAGAGCAAACATATTGTTGTGTAAAATTAAGCTAACTATAGCTGCCTTCAATGTCCATGTGAACTCTTGTAGTATTCACAACCTCGGAAGTGGAAATGTTCGGAAAGCTCGGAGTTCACAAGTTGTGACGCGTTTGCTGACGAATGGCGAAGGCCATTGAAGTTTTTTGGTGGATGGCAAGTTCATTATTGTAATTTTTGTCGTATAGAGTTTTTCTTCGTAATTTTATGTCTGAGCAATATTAACAGCCTCGTCTTTTTCCTCTTATCATTATGCCTTTGCATTTCCTGCATTACGTTACCAGCTCGCTAGCTTGCTAAATTGTTAGCCTCTGTGGCTTCCATGCACGCCAAGCATATCGTACTGTACGCGACTTACCACGTCTTAACCACGAGCTCACGAGTTCCATTTAAAGGCAGAATATGTAGCCTGAGTAAAAGACATAGCCAACAGCTACATGTACTTTACTTCCTTGGAAGCAGCGTTAGCAACAGACCTTTGCCTTTTTGGGATACAATATACAATAGCGTTAGCCGCATATTGATGTATTTTCCGTCCTTTTTTGCAGGGATTGTATTTGACGATCGCCACTGAAGTGTCAGTGTAAATAATCCATACATATTTAAGAGTCTACATGCCAAATTTCAGATGTATACATGCACATTTACATGTCTAATTACTATATTTAAGTGACTTTGATGAGAAGAAAGCAGTGAGAACGTTCAGGCGACAATCTTCGTCCACTAAAATAGAAAGATTTTACTGCATAATATGGAGTTGTTGAAGCATTTCATCTTATTGTGAAGGACGGATGTGTTGACCGTGGTGTTATCAGCACTGATGTTAATTTGGGTGACCCAGGAATAAGTTATACCCCTGAGAGAAAAAAAAAAAATAGCATTACCTCGTGTTTACATTGAGGAGATAGTGGAGTCTGAGTAGGGCCAAGGGTAGCGCACGGCTAATTCATCTGTGTTAACATATTTTCCCGACTCTGGGACAAAGCTAAAGTAAATGATTAAAACGATATTCATTTTGAAAGCTAAGAAATTAGACTTTAGTTTAATACTATTAAATTGCCTGAAAACATTACATGGTCATTTATATTCGTAATTTAAGTGAAATTTTGTTACAATGTTAGCCAAAAACTGTCCGACTGGTGATGCAATCACAAGCTAGCTACCTAGCCTAGCTGAATTTCCAACTAGCCAAACAAGGCTATTGCTATAACTAGGTAAGTTCATGAAATAAATTCCAAGGTCATGAATGAATGAAAAAGCAACATGCAACTTAAACTGGAATATTTAGTTCTCTTAATAAATACCAGTGAGATTATTTCTGCCTATCGAAACTGTTTGTAGAAGTTAAACTCTACAACTTTTTGTAGACTCGGACATCTCAACCTGTGTACATCTTTACATAATACAGAGATACTAACATCATACAAGGGCATATAAGATTATGCAAACACTCATGGTGAAGTTGACTTTTTTCGACATGCTTGTGTTTTCATCTTTTGTGACGGCGTCTTCGTTAAAAAAAGGAGAGAGTGAGCTCGAAGGGGAGAGGGGTGGACGAGAGCGGCTCGCAGCCGCCCCTCGTCCTTAACAGTGTGTTTCTGAGTCGGTCACAGCTTTGGATTTCTTCCTTTAGAATGGCAAAGAACGTAAGCCTGAGTTCAGTAAACGATGCTTTCACTTGTAGTTGGGCTGAAAGTGAAGTGGTGGTGAAACACTGATGGCATTAAACGGCACTGTGTCACACGGTGCTGGACAGAATATATGACAGCAAACTGCAATGGGGAGTAAAGGGGATTTTAGCTTTTTTTTTTTCTTTTCTTTTCTTTTCTTTACATTAAACATTCCATAGAGAATACAATCAACTTCCCTCGATACACTCGCTCGCTCACTCATTCACTCTCACATGCCCGAACAGCAAAACATTTGTAAATATTATCTTGAAAATGATCATTCATATTCACAATCTATTTACAGTAGCATCTTTAACATGGAAAGATTCATTCAGAAAACTTTTTTTTTTTTTTTTAACAGCAGACATAAAACCACAGAGCAGCATGAACCTGAACCCTCTGCCTGCCTCACAATACATTCGTAAACCCAAACGCCCACACGGACGTGGACGACATCACATTTAATGAAACGTATTCTTACAGTGTTGGCTGACAATGTAGTTCATTCAATAACAATAATAACTAATAGTTAGGTGATTGAAATCTTCAAAGATCTTTTTTTCTATAGGCGCTGATGTTGTTTCCTGATCCCGCTTCCAATAAAAAGCATTGACAACACTTAAAAATATAAAAAGAAATGCATAGCAATCAATGGGGATGAATACATGGTTACAGAGAATAATCAGATTAAGGTGATCATTGGAATAAAGCCCTTACATGGTTGAAAGTTCCCCTCAGTAACACATGGATAATTGCATGGATTGACTTTAGAGTTTGGTTAGTAGAGAAAACACAAGAGCCCACTGTAAAAAAAAACCCGTCAGAATTAAAATATATTTCTGAAAGTTGAATGATGTAGCCACGCAGCAGTAGCTACATCGTGGGTGTTGTAAATCTGTAAGAAACACTAAAAAGTTAGCTTTCTCCATGCCTTAAAATAAAATAAATCAGGCTAATGACTGGATTAGTTGCTTGGACAATGTGTATAAATTAACAGTTTACAGCCAGACTGCTAATATAAAGTTGTAGATGTACATGTTTCATACTGATGTGCACATTCAGGTGTGAATAGTGTCTGGGTACTCTATTTCTGCTCGCTAATAAAGCAAAAATGTTTCAAAGCAAAACTTTCAACCAATAGCTGATAGTCTTTCCGTTACATTAGATAGGGACTGCCCATTGGTCCCAAGGCCCATTATTCCAAAACCCCAATAGTTTGAAAAATGTCCTATTGGACCAAAAGCCCATTAGTCCGACGGCCCATTATTCCGAAAACAAAAGCCCACTGCTCCGAAGGCCCATTACTCCAAACATACACACTCTGGAGTTCAGTGACTGCCGGCCTTACTACTTTCCAGACTCTGTTAACAAATTGCTCGATTTAACAGGTAATGTATAAATCACTTTGACTCCTAAAGAAAGACTTTTCATTTGGGCTGATATTTAATTTTAACAGCTTTTCTGTGAACTAAGAAGACTTCGTTTGGGATAACGGGCTGCCAGACGATGGGCTTCCGATGGGAAGTTTTTCAAACTATTGGGGTTTCGGAATAATGGCATGACACCCATTAGGTTGTGTCTCAGGTTAACTATATATTTGTGATTCATTTTGAAAGTCTTCAGTAGGAGCCAATGGGTTAAAGGTGGGGTAGGATGGTTGTAGAGTACTGAGAGGGGACTAAAGCCCCGATCAGACAGAGCGGGGCAGATTTTTGTAATTGTTTTCAATGAGAGTGAAGCGTTTTGCTCGCTGCTTTTGCGTTGCTGAGCGTCTCACGTTTTTCCACAAGAGTGTCCTGAACGCCTCAAGTTGAAAAAACGTCAAAAAGAAAAGTGGAAAAGCGCCCAGCGTCATTAAGCATTTCCCATTGTCCAATTGGATGAATTGAGAGATGGTCTTCTGTGGTGGCGATGACAACAAGTGGTAGCGTACAGTTTGCACATTTGTTTTTCCTAGGATGGCATAGGCATGACCCGCCCTATTCTGCCTTTGACCTGCCTTAGTGTGCATTCAGACCAAGAAACGCAATCAGGCGATTCGTCCGGTGATGTGGGAGTGTCACCCATTTGTGTGACGTCCTGTTGTTTACTCTAATCCCCAATGTAGCACATGTGGAATTTATAATTCACACATGGTTTTCTGTCTGAGCATTGTTATGATCCCGAGATTTCCAAGCGCACTTGAAAGCAGCTTCATTTCACAGCTTCATGGAGAAAGAGATGGAGAGAAAAAAAAAAAAAAGAGATGAGGGACTGCGCTTTGTTTTGCAGCTTGTTTTGCAGCTGTTACATGGAC
>JAOVVB010105093.1:0-12943 GCA_028570985.1 Heterobranchus longifilis | reverse complement strand
GGCAAAACCAAAAATTGCACCATCTCCAACATTTGATATGTGAAATGTGATGCTGTATGCTTTTAAATAGACTTTTTAACATTAGCTGGTGCCTAAGGAAACACAAATGCATCTATCCAAACATTCACAGGGATTTAAATGTTCATGTTTTAGTCTGACCTACCATCTGAGGTGGTTGGCTTGTTCCTCCTTCACGTTTTGTTGAACCTTTTTCATGAAGAGGGCCTCCTTCATCTGCCTGTTCTGCAGACCGACCGTGCTGCCGCAGGATATGGCTGAAGTGAGGCGGATACCGGCAAAATAAGAAACAAGAGACATATTTTCTGATGTAATCCCAAATGCAATTTACTTCATAGAGAAGATAGTGTGCAAAAGGAGAATATAACAGGACCCTAGCACAACATGATGAGCTGACATGTATGTCAAAAAAACACGACAACTGAAAGACTCGAGAAATGAAAGAGTAAAATCATTGGGTGTCATCTACCTTCCCTCAGGTCTTTAGAGCTGAGTTTATCGGTGTCTTTGATCAGCATCTTTGCCACGCCTGCTGGGGTGCGGACGTCTACCGGAGGCTTCGGTCGGGGCTCAACACTAGCCTGATCTCTCAATGTCTGGAGGACAGGTAAAAAAAACAAACAAATAGCACGAAATGAAGGATAACACGTACCACTGCAAGAAATTATCAGCCTCACAAAAGAAAGCAGTAAAGTACTACAGTACTACAAAGTATCAATTGTTTGATAGCTGATACCAAAAACAAATGTGGAACCAAAACTAAAAATGATCCCAAATTAAAGCGTTGGGGGTTAGTTAGTAAGTTTGTTTGTTATTGTGTGACTTTGGTGTTTTAAAATGGTTTGGAACTAACAAAACTAACAAACTAACTGACCGAGGCAGTGGGAGAACAGCGACTCCCGTGTTCTGTGAGGTAAAATTACTGTTCTTGTCAAAGGAGTCTTGAAGTGAGCGATATAACAGTCGTATTATATCGTAAAGGGCTGTCTGACGGCAAGGTACAGCAGTGAAAATATTCTAAATATAGCATACACTTAAACCGATATTGATTTTTTTATGTGGTCCTTTTTTTCAGGTGGTTAAAATACATTTTGCTGTGTGGCCCCCATCCACAGCACTACATGCCTATACTTCTCCAAACTGGGGGCGTGCAGACCTCCATCTGCTGTAGGTGATACACTGACTGTGGATAAGTACCTCACACAACCACACTTCAAAACATCCAAACTATCACTTGAATCAAAAATGAAGTGAAAATGAATTGAGATAAGAGACTCATCTTACATTGTACTTACACAAATATCTTTGCATTTTCATGAAGGAGCAAGAGAGCCTCTCATAACTATCTTCAGCATAAAATTCATTAAATCTCTTCTATTTGACATGTAATTAAATAAGAACAGAAAAAAAATCAGACTGTTACTGAACCGCATACACCACCTTTGATTTGTCAGCGTCCTTGGTTGCCCTGTGTTTGGTTTTCCTGCGCACTCGGGTGGCAGGTGAATGTCTTTTGTATTCTGCATCTCCGTGACCCTGCTTTCTTCCCAGCTCACTATCATACAGAAAAATAAGCACATAAAAGAGCACCTTATAGAGTAAAACTCGTTTTAATTATTTATGACAGAATTGCACACATTAGTAAGAAGAGCCAAAATAGATTCATCAGTATAGAACGCTCAAGTGACATTTTTTGCAACTAATTTGAGGTTGGCTCGTAGAGAAATGTGAACGAACAAACACAGTGGAGGAGGGAAAAAATGAAACAGTGGGGAGGTGGCGGCGGCCACAGTAATTGGTTCATTTTTGTTTTGAGGTCCGGGATGAGTTCTCGCAGCAGAGTGAGAATGGCTCTAAATTGGGTGTTTATACAATGATATATAGCCAGTGGCAGGGAGGCTGAGCAATGAGGTCAGAAGCCAGATAATTCATTTTCATTATATTTACATTTCTTCAGCTATCAGATTTTTTTTTTTCACCGTGTCCTTCGTGTATGTAAATGGGGGGCAGACAATAATTAGATACACATCTCAATATAGATAACAGCATCAGTAGCCATGGCCTTTAACGACCACACAGTTGACTCAACACTTCTCTGACACACTGTCAACACAGCAGACACGTCACAAAGATTTACTATGGTTATTTAAGGGTTTATGGCAAGGTATTAGATTGATCAGATTGATGGAGCATAGAAGCAAAGTCATTCAAGACATTAAAATGAGCATCTGTGTATTTTAAGAATAGCCTCTCGGGCAGGGGACAGTAAGCAACAAGCGAGAATCAGGCATTGGTTCTAGCTGGAAAAGCCTCGACTCTGGCATATATTTCTTAATCTTTCAATTGCACAGATCGTGTGTTTTATTTGGTTCCACTGCAGGGAAAAACAAACAGAGGGAGAATGTTTTATATGCTAAAACATCCATTGGGAGGCATATCCATCTTGATATCAGTGCACCAGCTACCGAGCCATTTTCATGAATTATTAACTTTCGGCCGAGATAACACCAAGACAGTGCAGTGGATGGAGCTGCTGCTGTGTGATGGATAGCACCCCCTTTCTCATGGGAACGGAGTTAAACATTAGGTTCGAGACTGGC
Source organism: Heterobranchus longifilis (assembly GCA_028570985.1). NCBI lineage: Eukaryota > Metazoa > Chordata > Actinopteri > Siluriformes > Clariidae > Heterobranchus > Heterobranchus longifilis. The sequence continues at coordinate 10,325 of JAOVVB010105093.1, read as the reverse complement.
TGGAAAAACTTCTAATCGGCACACACAAGCCCATTTTCTCTGAATCCAGTTGGGTGCGTGTTTTGACCCCAATATGAACCGCCTAGGCTGGTAATTAGTTTGCACATACAACCTGAGAGCTGTTATCATTACTGGACAGCAAGACGGGAATCTGATCGAAGGCTGAGCACCGAGGGGAAAGAACTACACGCAGCAGTTTGATTATCTTCTGCAAGTCACATAAATCAAATATGCTCACTGCTGTTATGCCATATGTGGTGTAATTTTGTTATGATGTAGTGCTAGAAAGGCAGACTTCTGCTGAAGATGCCAACAGAAGCCAGGTGGTGTGGAGTGAGCAAAAGCAACAGTTAAAAGTATGAGATAGCACAGTAAGATGAGATAACATAGTGAGAGAAAAACAACAAAGTCTGTCACCACCCCTTAAACAAATGAGTTCTGCTGGCTCCTGGTCAGCTGACGGCACTGTCAGTGGAGATAAGGGGAGAGCTGGTACGAAAGAAGCAGGGGGGCAGTTGAAACACGGTCCTTTTCTCTTAAAACACAGAAGTCAGGAACTTACCAAAAAGTCAACACAAGGTACTACCCGCTATATGAGTCCGCCGCCGAAAATCAGCCCGATCAGATTTCGAGATTTTCCAGATTTTAGAGATTTACAGCAGAAAATCCTCTTTTTCACTTGGTTAGTAAAAAGTACAAACCGGACGTGTTTTTAAGGTAATGTTTATTCATTGAAGAACATAAATGTATATCATTTGTTAGACCTATCTGCAGTGCAGGTTTAATTTATCATGCTATCTTATGTTTGGTGCTAGCCCGGGTAAAGTTGACGGAGACATAAAAATGTATGGTAACCAGGTGAGGAAGTCCAGGTGAGGAAGTCCAACAGAGGTGTCAGTCCAGATGTGTTTGTTAGAGCATGTCAGGCTGTTTTATCTGACGGACAGTCCATAAGAGGAGCTGCCAACACAAAATGATGATTATACGCTAAGATGAGTTTTGACACATTGCACCAATTTCACACAATTGTGACATTTAAATTAATTTGAGAGTAGCATGGTCATTTGCTTGGAGGACTAACTGAAGTATTAATGAGCATCATATGCCAGAAATATTAAGTACTTGCTTGTTTTGTGGTCGATTTATCCTATCCTATCGCCCGGCGCCTGTGTTTTTTTCGCCAAAATTAACAAAAACGGTTGGTATTGGTAGAGGACATATGTATGGTGTTCACTATAAAATATGGTTACTCTAAATAAATACAAAGATGGAAATACACAAAAGTGATTCTTCCATACCTCCTCTCCCCTACTGCTATCTGTTAATGCTAGTGGTGAAACTACAAAGAAGACCTAAAATCTTGATATATTTTTAGACAATGTCACACTGTCTTTTTGGCTGGTTAGTCAATTTTTAGTATTAAATGGTGGATTCTTCAATTAAACAATCAACCACTGTAATTACCTGAGGGCTAGGTGAGGGGCGGAGCTCCCAGTGATGGTACAGATGTAGGGTCTGGTGTTGAACTGTGAGATGATCAGCTGGACGGTGACCTGACAAGTCTCATATTGGAGCGGACTAAAGGTCACAATGATCGTCTCTTCACCATTGGCTGGAATCACACCTGGAGGAGCACGGAAAAGACAGTGTTAGTACATGTATTTGGCCATGGTACTGGATAAACAGCAGAAATTGTTAGCTAGAAGTAATTAGTAAAATGTTGAAATAGTTAACTAGTACTGGATAAGCAGTTGAAGTTGTCAGCTAAAAATAATGGATAAATGCTTGTTTTGCTGTAGGTGTTGTAACATGTCCATGGATTATTGTGTGCATAGAGAGGAAAAAAAAACAAAAGCACTTCCAAAAGAAGAAACTCATTTGTATCTCTTCTTGTTCCAGGTTTATTCCAAAGCTAAAACTGCAGCTGTAATTCAGATCCTAAGTGCTGGTTCCGCCGTGTGTTATGATGCTTCCCAGACCGTGAATACTGCTTAGTGTCGGTGCGTGGAAACTGGAGGCATCCTTCATATTCTGTGGTGACTTGTTTAATACACAACCAGTCCAAGGTTGTGAGAAAACACAGCACACCTGCTCTCCTGATGACTAATATTCTTAATGACAACTATCAATGGAAAAAACTACTTTATTTATCCATTCTACCTTAAAGGCAAATTCTGAAAATGTATCACAGTTACACAGTTACCCCATGTTGGAGATGTTGAACGATTTTACACAAAGTTTGGATCTAGCTTTCTTTTCCCATTTGGAATCCTTCCAACCAGGCTTTATATTTGGGATTGTCAAGCCCTTGGAAAACTTGTATTTACACGTCGTGGCCGTTCAGTCTTTTCTTTTCTGATAATCATTTCTGACGACAACACTGCATAACTCATACATATTCTGACAAGCTTAATATTTGGTTATTCATGATGCTGTGTATATATGAAATTCAGAGATATTGCCATGTTTTCTTGCAAACTAAATGTGGTCGTGGACGTTCAGATTTCACTGAATTTTATATTTTAGAAAACAGAATAGTCTGGAAACACAAATATTTTCCATACTTTCTTTTCTCCGTACTTCTCCAGACCTGGAAATTACTTGGATCAAATTCCATACTTTTCCATACTGCGTAGGAACCCTGCTTTAAGACAAAATGTACTGTAGAAATCATGTGCACTGCAATGAAAAAATGCAGAATTAAATACCTGTGAGGGGATGTATGGAGAAGGCCTCATGGGGCTGAATAACGTACACCTGAAACTCAAAGTCAATGGGGCAGCTGCATCTCAGAGGAATAGCATGGCAAACACTAGAAACAGGTGGAGAAAAAGAGATGAGATTTTTTATGATTTGACACAAATGGGTGATCGGAAGCATGGCTGCTTGTATGGAAGAATACAAAGAGACAGGAAAGCCCTCGGGCAGATGGGAGGTCAAACAACAGTCCGTCTAAGATCCTAGAGAAAACACACACGCACCTTTGTCCAAGTGGTACGGCTGATAGGTCGATGTGAGGAGGGATGCGCAGGTCATCGATGACAGGGTAAGCATGAACTGGAATTAACAGGTTTTCTTCTCCCTGAGAAAGGGTGTAGGCGGGTTGAATGAGCAGGACAGAGAAAACACCAGGGAGAAGATAGATAAGAGATAAGTCTCAATGTAAACGTGGAAATGTACCATCAAAAGAGAAAGCGAATTGTTTCTCGTGGTTTCCATTAATGATGAAGAGCAATGTAAAGTCCTTTGAGAATCATTTGCACTAAAGTGGAAAGATTAAAGTGTAAAACAAACAGCAGCACGGCGTCCACAGCGGCGTACAAAACGTTTAGATCCTAACCTTGCAGTGAACCCGAACGCAGTCATAGAAGTAACGCCACTCGTCGGGAGAGAACGTGACCTTCAGTGTGTAGGCGAGGCCCGGGATGAGGCGATACTTGGAGGGAAACGGATGGAAAGAGCTTGAATCATCAGAAACAACGCTGATTGCACACTAATGGACAAGTGGAGTCATAATATTACATTCAGGTCAGAAATTTGGAATGAAATAAATAAATGTACCTTTTTAGTATAAGTTGTTTGGAAGTGCTTGGTTTGTGTGGGGATGATATGAATATTCATGACTTCAGAGGAGATGTTGAGTAGTTTCTGAGGGAGAGAAAAGAATAGTTCATTTACATCCAATCATGTGCACTTGAGAGTTTCCATATTCTTGGTGTTTGCATCCAGTCGACAGTGCGTCATCGTGAACATATGGGGTGAAATCAGTGCTCATTCAATTAAATGTAATTTCGCCTGAAACCAAATGAGATGAATTCATGACGAGATTAAATTATTTCAATACTTAACTGCAATGTCTTCACCATTTCATCAAACATTGACTGTAAAAGACACAATATTGCGACCACACAACCCAAACAGACGCCTTGGCATAACGCCAACGTCTACTTCCTGCTTAAAGGCCTGGATGCTGCATTCAGCTCTGGGGACAAACAAGTACTCCAGCTCGGGGGAAAAAAAACACTTTTCATCAAGCACAACCTATGCAATTTCTTTCTATTTTTAACCCTTGTGCATCCCTTTAAAAAGGTTGCTCTGATGTCCTTTGAGGATAAAAAAATGTCAATTATATATAATAATGTAAAATTATATATTAATACAGTTTTCTACAGTTAAATCTTTTAATCAAATTCTGTCCTGATCATCACTGCCAACTATTCATTCGTTTTTTCAAAATGTTAACCCTTTATATGCCAATTTATTTACACCTTTTTTGTGGAAAAAACCCCACAAAAATAGAATTATTTTCTGTATACTAAATGTCAACAATTAGCAACAACAATGATTTGGATCTATTTTTATTTTTTCCATAATACAGCTGCAATAATTCGAGTTAAAACCAGGAAAATAGCATGTATTTGCCCCACAGGGCAAGAAAATGGCCCAATCTGGTGGAAAATAGTAATGAATGAATGAAAGCAATTTTATTTCAAACATTAAAAAAATAAGTTTTTTAAATAAAAATAAAATAAATAAATGAGAAAAGAAAAAAAACAATAGCAATAAATTGAAATAAACAATAAACTATACAACAAACTCAAGCAAATTCTCAAACAACATAAATTGAAATGTACATGTTCGAAAAGGAGTAGGAAGAAGCATACACTTATTTATTCCTACCCCTTTTTCCACTACTCATAAAATTATATACAATTTATAAATTCCCAATTTCTATATACAACCCAGTACGATATAAACAACTACAATTTTGAAGCCAGGACTCTAGATTGAAAGCCTGATATAATAGAATGGATAAGTGGTGATGTGGTTTTAATGGGGACACTTTTGTTCTTAAGAGTCTGAATGTCTGTATTTTTGCTACAGTTTATTATAGATGTATTATAGGAGCTGAGGTTGAACTTCCAACATTAAAAAAAACCCTCACCCCCCGCCAAAATGTATGCCATATGCATTAACACAACCTAAATGATCGAACAAATAAAAGTTAAAAAGACAAAAATATCCCTAGTGAGGCACAAGGGTGAAATAGCCTGTGAACGGGACAGTGTGGTAACAAAATCAAAGGATATTAAAAAAGTATTCTCTCACCAGGATCTTTATGTAATCCTTCCCCAGCTCAAACCCACTAAAGTGAAGCTCTGGGGGCTCTGCTTGGATCAGGCTGTTGCTTTTTAGTTTAGCATATATTTCTATAAAGGGGAAAAACAATTAGTGAAATGTAATAAGATTTTTGCATAACAGAAAATGCAGGCTTTTCACATCTGCAAAGAGGTCTTCCATGCACATATTTAAAAAAAAAAAAACTTAATCTTACAGTGCATTACTGTTGAATACTTAATTTCTGGCCGTGTGGAAACTATATTAATGCACCCTATCAGTGGGTTCCAGAGGTCATGCTTAAAATACGCACTTGAATCGAGTAGATGATTGGGAATGTTGGCTCCGCTCCTGCTCTCTTCCACCAGCTGGCTCAGAGGCAGAGGGGTCCCCCTCCTGAGGGGCTCTGACAGGATCTGAGGGGCAGAGAGGGCCACCTCCATCCTGGCAAAAGGTCAGCTCTGGGTCCTCATGAGAGAAATGACAGAAGGCTGGAGGACAGACAAGGAGACAGGGGAAATATTATGTTGGTATACCTATGAATTTATAATGAGAATACAAGAGGAAAGACATGGAAGGACAGCAGGTTATTATGTGTGCAATTTGTAGAGTTACTTCAGTGAATTCACTTGAGCAGTAGGGCAACCATATGAGAGTTCCACAGTATGATGATAAAATCATGGTTTCATGGTAATGCACAATTATTATTATTATTATTATTATGACCCTTAAAGGAATGAAAACAGAAGGGTCTCTTTAGTTGAACAAACACTTGAAATAAGTTTTAATGAATGTATAAATAGTATTCCTTTTGAAAATAAATTTAAAAACTTTTTTCAATACCGTAGATAAGTAAATGTACAAAGTATGATAACCTTCAATTGTCATACCAGGGTATACTGTCAAACTGGTATATCGCTGCAACCCTATTGAGTAGCTAAACGTATTTATATATTTATACAGGAGGTACACAAAAGGTACTCAGATCATTTACTTAATTAAAAGTGGAAAAACCATATTCTAAAAACTCCTGTTCAAAATGTTACTTAAGTAAAAGTGCAAAGTATTATCAGCATTTTATATATTATATTATTCTGTTTTTATCACTAAATATATGTAAGAGCATTTTAATGTTGTAGCACATCAATGTAGAGCCAATTTTAGATAATTTGCATACTACTGAGCAGATTATAGTACTGCAGCACATCATATAAACATGTGTTTATGTAAAAAGTAACTAGTAACTACAAGTGCCAGATAAATCTAGTGGAGTACAACGTACAATATTTGCATCTGAAATGTAGTGGAGTAGAAGTATAAAGTAGCATGAAATTTAAAAGTACAAGAACTTCAAAATTGTACTTAAGTACAGTACTTGAGTAAATGTACTTAGAGTAGTTGTCATACTGTTGATATGAAGATGCAGAAAGTATGCACCAGGCACATCACATTCCCTGCACCTCTGCAATACAGTGCATTCAAAAAGCATTCAGACCCCTTCACTTTTTCACATTATATTATGTTGCAGCACTGTTAAAATAGTTTAAATTAACTTTTTCCCTCACAAGTAATAGCCCATAATGACAATGTATTTATTACAAAGAAAAAAAACTAACATTCTCACAGTTTGATCATCCTTTAGGTGTTTGTTTTCTGTGCAAAACTCCAAGCAGGTTTTCATGCGTCTTTCACTGAGGGGAGGCTTCCATCTGGCCATAAAGCCAATGTGACCACTGGGTTCTTGCCCAAGTGCTCACCGTGGCCAGGTGGTCAGCTCTAGGAAGAGTCCTGGTTGTTCCAAACTTATTAAGAATTATCGAGGTAACTGTGCTCTTGATAACCTTCAATGCAGCAGATTTTTTGTAGCCTTCCCCAGACCTGTGCCTCGACACAATCCTGTGTCTGACCTCTGCAGGCAGCTGCTTGGATCCAATCAACTGAATTGAGCACAGGTGGATCCCAATCAAGATGTAGAAACGACCAAGAGAAATGGGAGGCGCCTAAAATCATGTGTATTGAGTGTAGATTGATTAGAGGGGGAAATTAATATAAAATATTGTAGTATCAACTATAAAGGCTGCAACCTGCAACATAATAAAATGTGGGGGGAAAAAGTGAAGGGGACTGAATACTTTCTGAATGAACTATATTTGTGCTGCCTGTATTCAACGTATACGTTTATGCGAAAAATAAATCATAGATCAACATATTTTAGATATAAGCAGCTGACTTCACCGTCATTTTTAAAAGATATAGAAAGATAAGTAGTCTTCTCAGAATGTATTGGCTATTGTAGGCTACATGTGACAAACCTAAGTGCAACGTTAGCAAGGAGGCTAGCAAATAACTCCGGTATTGTTGACTTAATGTAGCTGTTTGATGACTAAGGCATGTAAACAGACGACTGGAATTTAAATCTTAATTTTACGTTTCGTGAGCAATTATAATATTAAGTAGTTTGGCATTTTTTGTCACAGAAATAAACGTTGTGAGATTTTAGCCTCGCTAACAGCAGTACAGTCTAAACTGACGCAGCTGTACGCTATCAAGCTACTCTGTTAGCTTAATTAACGCCAATTTAACAGACATTATGATAGCGTTAACTTCATTAGACTCTGCACAGCAAGTTTCATCAGCTTCTCATGAAAAACCTTTTGAACAATGGAACTTCGGAACTTACTTAAGTTTTAGAAATGGGTTGCATTTAGCTGTTCAGATAAAACAGCGATATTCCGTCTATTTTCGTAGCAGAAGCATGTAATTTACACACCTGGTGAAGGATCCCACTCACAAACACTGTTGCCACAGTGACGCCTCCGAAGAGGCGGGACCAACGTCCTGTGGAGGAATACGATTTGTTGGCCGCAAGCGCTACGTCAATTACCCAAAATAAGACCAGAAGCTAGCCATACCACCTTCAAAATAAAAGCGTAGACTACAAACACTATGGTACTTAATATTATTTGTTTGATTATATACAACGAAAACAAATTATATGAAGTCACATCCATTTACTATAGCAATGTTACTACATATACTTACCGTTTTCACACTATATATATACATACACATGAATAAAGACATTATTTTGAAAGTCACGGCATGAAGTTGTAATTTTATTATAGCTACCTTGATAAGCGTTTATCAGATTGTCCTGGGGAATAGTGTGCATGATTACCGACACCCTGAGTAGGCCTATGTTTGATTTTCAGACCTCATATATCTGCTGCATGGCAGGATGCTTGCTTTTCATTCTAATCAGATATGCGGCTTGACGTTTGGACGTAGCTACCTATCTTGATGGAAAAAAGGAACCTGTCAGACACAATGAAAAAAGTTGGACTTGTTGGAGTGCTACTGTTACCCCAGGTGAGAAAATAGATGCATGTTTGATTTGAATCTTTATATCTTAAGAACAAGTGCATGTCTACTTATTTACAGGCAACATCGTCATCAGGGTGTCATCCTCATGTTAACCTTGTGAAGGAGGAGGAAAAATGCATGACAGATCTGCTACTTTTTAAGTCACACAAAGCAACAGGTGAGTTAATACATTTCTAAATTGTGTATTTTACATCTGTTGTGTTATCTTATACTTAAAAAAAATATTGAATGAATCAAGATAGCTGTTTTTCATTGAGAAAAAAAAAGTTTATCTCTGAAATTAAATCTTTGAATTAAGCCTTTTTAGCCTACAGAAATGTTATGCAATGTTTTAGTGACACCTCGTGGTCACCTAATATAATGCACCCTGAAATCCAAAACTTGAATTAGGTAGAATGCATTTCATACTGAAGGATGAAGATTAATCCAGATATGGATACAGAGCCATATTTATTATTATTATTATTATTATTAGTAGTAGTAGTAGTAGTAGTAGTAGTAGTAGTATCCCAGCAAATAAAATAAATAAAAACAAAATACGTAATTTCTGTTCCATCTGTGAAGAAAACAATATCAGTGTACACTGTAAGGGAATGTGGGACGATCTGAACTGCTGGCCACATGCTTCTCTTGGGGATACTGTCTCTCAGCCATGTCCAGAGTTTTTCAATTCGGAAGGTGAGATACTCCACAGACACACACAGATGTACAAACAGACACCCATTATCTACACGACATCGCACTGGTTAATTATTTGCCAGGAAGCTCATTTGTTTTCATAAAGAACTGAGATGCATTGTCCCTCTCAGGGTCTCTATCCAAACATTCGGCCGTAAAACGCCTGTGTACATAGAAACATTGTCAAACATGTTGGAGTGCTACGTTTATGTTGAGAGATGAGGATGATAGATTGCATGATCATTTACCTGAAGACGTTTATTGAAGCACCTGAAGAGGGAACGTAATGGTTTTGCAGATCTACATGCTATGCATACTCCTGACCAGCCGGAAACACATCCTCATAAGACATCACTTTCCATATTTATCTTTCCATCTAGCTCAAATGCACTTTCAGACGACAGTGGCAGATGTAGGATTTTATTGCTATTTTGCAGGTAAAGTGCATCGTAACTGCACTGCCACTGGCTGGACAGACCCGCTCGTCCCACATGAGGACGCATGTGGCTACACTTTCAATGAGACGCTCCACTTTCTTGGAGAGGTTGGTGGGAATGAATATGCATACAATATGTGTAGTTGATCTTATATAAAGCAGCAGTACTATGCTATCCAAGTGCAGACATACTGTATCTCTGGAGGTGGTGGAGAAGCTTTAACAGTTGATTGTATGGGACTATGACTATCATTTACATGCTTATGTCTCTGAGCCAATAGGAAGAGAGTAGGGTCCCCATACCTGAGATTCATCACTTCCTTTTCTGCCACAAAAGTATAAAAACAAATATTTTTACTACTTTTACAGTTAATTTAAAGGTCACATATTATGCTCCTTCCAGGTTGATATTGTATTTTGTGTTTCTACTAGAACATTTTCACATTAATGTTCAAAAAACATTATTTTTCCTCATAGTCTGTCTGAATATACCTGTATTCACCCTCTGTCTGAAACACTCTCTCTCTTTAAGCCCCCCTCCAGAAAAACATCCCATATTGACATTTCCATGTCTTTCTTTTTATTATAAAGCAGGTATAGGTGCTATATAAATACTGTGAAAGTATCAAAATGCTCAATCCACAGAGAAATGCACACACACCTATTTAGAAACTGTGCCTTTAAACAAGCCATCAGGACTTACTTAAGG
>JAOVVB010105082.1:0-12944 GCA_028570985.1 Heterobranchus longifilis | reverse complement strand
GCCTTTTGGGGGGCTTTTTAAACAACATACTCGAATATGAGGCATTTTGAAAATTTTGGATTTTTGGCCAAAAACCATATGCTATAGTATGACTTTTTGGCCGATTTTTGACCGCACGCTATGCTCTGCCAATTTAGATTTTTTTGCAAAAATAAATGGTACAATGCCTTTGGGGGCCTTTTAAACAACATAGTACAATATGAGGCATTTTGAAAATGTTGGATTTTTGGCCAAAAAACACAAGAATGAATGGTCTAATTTGCAAGGCCTGAACTGCGGTGCAAGGGTTATCACTCCTGCACCTTTTTGGCCCTCACCAGTTATTTCAACATATTATAGTGAAGGTCATTAATCTTGTGTTGGAAACATTTTAACTCCCTTCCTTCTGCCAGCGTAGACCACACCTTGACGTGTCAAGATGTGGTCTTCACTTTGGGTTCTGATAGAGTCCATAGGCAAGTCTCTGTACTCACCACCATTCTTGGCTTTCTGCACGGGTTTTAGCCCTGAGGGAGGGCACAGGTCCCCTTGACAGGGCATCTGTGGAGATGTAATAAGAATAAAGTTACTCACCCAAGAAGAGTCTTTTTTCAGAACTAGAAATGCTAGTCTGATTTTTTTATTTTTATTATTTTTTTTTAAACGGTGGTACAATCAAAAACAAAATTATTGAAATGTGCCAGGTTACAATTACCGCACCAGACATAGCGGGCTACAAATTATCACTAACAAGCATGATCAAAGCTATAAATGTTTGTGTGCTCCTGACCTAGGTCTCTCTACTACAACTCCGGTCTTATCTTTTATATATCAGACTCCCAGCCACTGCCTACTCAAAAGATGATTTACCATCTGTGGAAATCTCTGATTGGTTCCTCGTTGTAGGGTGGGGAGGATAATGTAATCATCGGGCCTTCAGTCAACTGTGTAGGACAGTTATTTGCCGGTCAACGTCGGCATGGAAGGGTGAGGACAGGCTCCAGTATATGGATCAAACTGTGGTGTCGGGAAGGAGAGAGGAGGGAGGGGGGATGCCTGTTGGTTTCCATGGTGACTGTGGTAGAGTGCCAATTGGGAGCCTTGGATAACAGCTCACTGACTTCTTCCGTATTGTGGTGGCGGAGGGTTCTGGATGGAGTAAGAGTGGATTCCATGAGAGGGGTAGTAAGGCCGTTCGGGGGCTTCTGTCGGGGCTGAGCAGGGACAACAGCCAAGGGGTTGTTTTCAGTCATTCTGGGTCTCTTTGCAGAGACACTGTGCTATGATTTTTGGGGGGCTTTTTAGACAACATACTAGAATATGAGGCATTTTCAAATTTTTTGATTTTTGGTAAAATTCGACAGACTATAGTATGGCGTTTATGGGGGATTTTTGACTACATACTATCCGCTGGCGTGATGATGATAGAAAAGGGGTTGCTTAAGGAAAAAGGTTGGGAACCAGAGGACCTGCAGATACCAGCATAGCGTTTTGAGTCTCTGCTCATCATTCCAACTGACACAGCTTTCTCATCATCTTTTATTTCCAATTCATTCGTGTCATTGAGATGGTTGGTACTCCATAGAGGCAGCAGCTACAGCAATCCACTTTTTTAACAACATCCTTAAATTTATCAAAGTGTGCAATTGTTTTGGAAGAAACCATTCTAGGTGATCTTGTTCTTGATGTTGTTCTGATAACACTGAATAATGCAGATGAGACCATTCCTTCACAAGCAGCTAGGACACATAAAAACAATGTTTTATTTCAATCTGGTTTCCATAATCAAGCATGAGAGATTCAATTTGATTTCTTCTGTGTGTCAGCTGACCCATTTTAGCTTTTGCTTATTAACTGAGCCGCCTTTAATGTGAGCTTGCGCTGTCTCTTTTGTGCCTCCTCCTTTCCAGACTTTGTTTCTTCATCCACAGGCTTTTTTTTTCATTTAGTTGATTCACATTTCCATCCGTTTCAGTTGATTCCATAGTTTTCTTTTCCACACTTTGATTGATCAGCCATTGTCTTTATTTTGCGTGGTTCCTTTTCATGAAATGAATCTTTTGCGTAACGAGATTCTCACCAATCGGTTTAACTCTTAAGTTAAGTTACTTAACTTAAGTTTTCCATATGACATCCACTTCTTAAACATTGACGATTACAATATCCACAATACGATTCAAGCTCGTTCCACCTTTTCACAATCCATCCAACATGCAGTCAGTATTTGCATATGAATCAACAATTAAGCATAAGCAAACATTAAGCATCAATCAATCTCCGACATCATTTTATGAGCGGGCAGCGGCCTTTCTGCATCGAAAGTTTCTCAACTTTTTGCACTGGCTTCCTTAATTTGTTCTAAATAGACACCGTGCAGACATTTCCAACACCTAACATGTTTTGTTACTCACGTTTGACGGTTTGATGGTTTGCCGGCTGTCTCCTTTGTTTGTGTCGAGGTGATGCATGAATGAAATTAACTCAAAACTCCGTTGTTTCAAAACAAACAAAAGCAAACACACCTCCCCCCAAAACCAAACAAAATGAATAAACAAATAAATGAATATATTTCCTTCCTAGCTATGATCTATTGCGTTATTTTACGATGTTACGGTTGAGAAACTGACTGAATTGGCGTCTGCAGTCCCACAGCTGACTCAGATGACTCAGGTGATTGTGACCAGAGAACAAGGAGTCACGTGTTCCTTCCGTTTGAAACTTCAGGTGACCACTAGGTGGCATCAGAATCAGAATCAGAATCAGAATAGGATTTATTACCAAGTAGTTTTTACATACAAGGAATTTGTCTTGGTGATGCGGTGCATAACAAGAACAACACAAAAACAAAAAAGTATATATAAACAAATAAAAACAACAACAAAAAATGCAAAGAGCATATGTACAAGTGAAAAAGAAAGCTCCAAAGACATGTGGCGTGATTAACTCTAAGTATAAATAATATTACAGTAGGAAAATGTAAACAGTTTGTTCTGTATGAGAGCTGCATAGTTTAGGGAATATATACAGGGATGCATTCAACTAAAAGCTGGCTCTGACAATGACATTTTTTCTTTTTTTAATGAATACTTTAGGACTTTTTTGACATACTATCATGACTTTCTTCACTTTTTTTCAACATACCATACTGTCACTTTTTTCACATTTTTTCAACATAATATACTATGACTTTTTTGAAGTATTATACTATGACTTTTTAAAAAAATTTTCAATATACCATACTATGACTTTTTTCGACATGCAATACTATGACATTTTCTAAATATTGTACTATGACTTTTTTTTAAACTTTTTTTCCGACATACTATAATATGACATATTTTTGTCTATGAGACTACCAGAGAGCAGAGGCCATGAAAATTGAAACAGTCGTACTAAAAATACCATAAAATATAATTGAATTATTGGGCAACATAGGAGACGTGGATCATCACGACTACTGTGCACTATGGATTTATGTTTGATTTAATATGATTTAATTTAGTTTAGATGTTCTGTTGTGTAAATTACGTGGACGCATTTGAACTGCATGGCTGCATTTCTATATTACACGTCTGTACGGTAACACACTAAATTTAAAAATCCACAGAAATAATGTGGTATTTTTTAAAACATATAGGCCTATATCTGGTGAAATTCCTGTCAACTTCCTATAAATCAGTGTCTCAGAGGGTGTGTAACCAATAAGCTGATTAGACTCAGGTGTGTGGTGCTGCTCTGCTGAAGCTGATTGGCTGTATATAAAGTTGAAAAAGCTCCACTGCTGCTCAGAGTGGTGTGCTGCCTTGTGGGACAGACAGGAGGAGCCTTTGCATTCTGAGCCAATTTGCTGTTTTCAGTGACATTTATGGAGGCCTTGGTTTTTTGGGTTTACCTCCTTCTTGGACTCTGTGTTAGGCCGTCTTTTGCTTTTCCATCCAAACATTACACACAAGATGCTTTTTTTCAAAGACCTCAGATTGCAGGGAGCGCCAAACACACTGAGCAACAAAAGGCTCCGGTTGAGGAACGAGAGCAGGTGAATACCATCAGTGTGACCTGCCATCCAGACTCGTTGGAGATTGTTATCCAAGCGGACATGTTTGCAGTTGGAGCTCCTGTTAACGGTGACGAGTTACGCCTTGGAGTGGAACACAATGATTACTGTAGAGCTACAGCGTCCTCAGGACATGAGTACAGAATCCTTGTTGGACTCGTGGACTGCGGCACAAAACACTGGGTAACTTTAGTTTATTGCAACTCAGACAATTCTACATTTCCACTTTTAGTTCTAAATGTCTCTACTCTCCACAGATGACTGAAGACGCTCTGGTCTACACAAACCTTCTCATATACTCTCCTGTGGACTCTTCAGATGGGGTGGTTCGAATGGATGAGGCTGTGATTCCAGTTGAGTGTCATTACGAAAGGTTTGTCTTTTTTTTTAAGCTCATCTCTTAAGATCTCTGGACAATGTCTTCACTAAAAAAATCTGATTTTCTGTTTCTTAGGAAGTACAGTTTGTCCAGTTCTTCAGTCACACCAACCTGGATTCCCTTCACGTCGACCCAATCTGCAGTGGAAACTTTGGATTTTAACTTGAGAATTATGACAAGTGGGTTTTGTTAATTTCATGTTTTGTCTTTTTATTTGCGCTTACTTTATTTATTTATTTTTTTTACTTTGTGCAGATGACTGGCTATATGAAAGAAGTTCTAACGTGTTTTACCTCGGTGAGCCCATCGCCATCGAAGCGTCGGTCAGAGTTGGACATCACATGGGGCTTCGAGTGTTTATCAGCAGCTGTGTGGCTACACTTAACCCAGACATATATTCTGTTCCCAGATACGTCTTCATTGAAAATGGGTAAGCACTTGGAGGCTGCAACCTGAGGTTGAAAAGGGGAAAATTCACCTTTTTTAGGTCTTGGAGTTTGTTGCATATGTGTTTAGAAATAATAATAATTTTAAAAAAGTAATGTCACTTGTGTCAGCAATGGTTGGGTCTGAAGACTTCACGTTAGAAAATGAGAAATCTGGGTTGTGGAGTTAGAACGTGAGTTTACCAGATTAGCTAACGTTATCTCGCCAGCTAGCTGGAGTCCAGTTTGGTTTTACTACTTCTAATGCTTTCTAGACATTTTATGACATAATTTCTATAGTAAAACGCATGTAAAGTCAGATTCTGGTCTTATCTCAATTACACGTGGTCAAAATTAACTGCATTTTTGCACTAACGGGCAGATTAGCTGCTACTAGCACAACGCAAATGTCTGACACAAACTGTTGGAAGGTGTGTTGCATTGTGGGTAATGTAGGCACTGCTTTTACTGTACATATGTGACAATGTTACAGAAGTACAACACTAAATCTGCTTGTCCCCCCCCCCCCCTTCTTGTTAGGTGCTTGATTGACTCCCAGCTTCCAGGTTCAAGGTCCCAGTTCTTTTCCAGGACGGAGGACAACAAGCTCCAGTTGGCCATTGATGCCTTTAGGTTTCACAATGAGGACCGAGGAGAGGTGAGGCTCGACTTAAATTGGCTTAAGTCATGATTTCACGTGTAGTTTTGTTTTCCCACACTTTCTTTCCTTTTTTTTTTTTTTTTTAACAGCTCTACATCACATGTCACCTGCAAGCTGTACCAGTACATGATTCAGAGGCGCCAAATAAGGCGTGCACGTTTGTAAATGGAAGGCACGTGAGATCTGAAATCTGTCAAATTACACTCAACAAAATTAGTAAATGGGGAAATGTGTGTGCTGAAGTTGTCAATGCTTTTCAGATGGAGGTCAGCTGATGGTAATGACTACTTATGTGGGCATTGCCAACACCAAATGGAAGTTGGCCAAACTAAGCCCAGCAGCCCTGCCAAGTTTGGTCCTCGTGGGATTGGCAAGCCAGATGGGTCTGACCCCTCCTGGAGAAGTGCAGGTTGGGTTTATTTATAGAAAGTATATGATGGAAATTGCTGGTCTTGGTCACAACATCATGTCACGATAAGCTTCACACGTGGTTTTGGAATTGTAACTCTGTAAAGATGTATCATGCTTGTTTATATGTTAGTGTGGGACCAGGAGGAGAGCGTGGGTCCGGTGATTGTCTTGCCAGGCGGTAAGAAAAGTGGGCCTATACCTGAGGAAGACCTTCCCCTAGTTCTCAAACAAATCAGCAGACCGAGACTGTACAGCAGCGAGTGGAGAAGTGGAATAAACGACAGAAGAGTTGGTAAGAGTTGCTCCAATTTTAAGACTATCTTTGCTAATTTAGACTTTTTTTTTTTTTTTAAAGTCTCTTATGATGATAATGATTTTCTGAGACCAAAGAGACCTTAATGCTAAATTGTATTTCTACTCTAGATCAGAACAAGGGGCTGCTTCCTGACTCACCATCTACACCAGACCAAGAAGAGGTTCAGATTACAGATGACGACAATGAAACTGATCTAGAAGGTATGTGAAAGACTTTGCACTTTGCACTTTGGCATGCAAGACTTGAAACCTGTGTTTCTCTAATTACAGATGGAGATGATGACGAAGTTGCACTTCCAGACGAGGCGTCCTTTGAGATGATCCTGAACCCAGAGGCTGCAGCGCTGGACAACAACGACACAGCAGCCTTCAGTGACGTCAGCCCGACTGCTCAGTTTACTGTGGCTGTGACTGAACTGGCAAATGCAACAGTATCTGAACCAAAAAGATAATAAACAATTAAAAGTGTCTTTTGCTTTTGAATTTAATTTTTTTTTTTATTGGTTTGTGTGCTGTTAAATGCATGTATTTACCTGCAATGCACAAAGGAAATAGAGAAGCTCACAGCTGAAATGTCTGTTATAAAAATTCCTAATCTTAGGAAAACCATTTTGGCAGTCGTGAACATCCGGTTGTCTGCTAAAACGGTAAACTATGACATGTATGAATTTAGGACACACCTGTGTGATGTCGGCCGTCATCCAACAGCAACGTTAACCCACATACAAACTACCCACACACCCCAGAGGTAAACTTTTTGTCATCTCATAGGTGCTTTTTTTTTCTATCATTAGAATCAGAATCACTTTTATTGCCAAGTCATTTTCACGTACAAGGAATTTGTCTTGATGTTACGGTGCATAACAAGAAACAACACAAAACAAAATAAAACAAAAGCAAACCAAAGAGCATATATGTACAAGTGAAAAAGAAAGCTCCAAAGACAGGTGAAGTGATTAACTCCAAATACAAATAATGAAATATTATAGTAGGAATATGTAAAAAGCATACGTTCTCTATGAGAGCTGCATAGTTTGGAGAATATATATATGAGATATAAGAGTAGGAATAAAAAATAAGATTGCGTTAATGTAACGTGCTGTGCTATGAGCTGAGTACTCCAGTGTGTAAAGTTTATAAAGTGCAGAGTTTACAAGTGCAAACTTTACAGATGTGCAATGGACATGTGATATTGAGTGAGATGGGGTCCATGTCAGTGAGGGTCCCGGGTCTTGTTAATGAGTCTGGCTGTGGTCGGGATGAAACTGTTCTTGTGGCGTTCGGGATTTGGTTTGGTTCAGAAAACCCTCTGACTCCTGTGTCAGGGGACACATCTTAAATACCAAATTTATCAAACAGAGTTTTCAGATGGATTTCAGATGATTACAGCCAACATTATTTTGAGGCATTGCAGAAAAACTGAAGCAAGATTTCAAAGATTGGGTAAATGCAGTGGTAGAGATGACGTGTCTATGATTAAAAGGCATGTTTTTTTTTACCTTTTTGGAAAAAATAACAGCTAAATCTGGCCTAAATAATCTCTTCTCATTTTTACATTGTTTTCTGTGCATGGTCCTTGATTTAATAAAGACTAATACAAAAAGTGTCTGTTTAGACTTCAAGCATATGGGCAAAAACCTGCTGTGAATATGACTGGTTTTCTTTTCATTTTACTGTGGACCTCTCACTTCTGTATGTGCTCATTTGTACTTATAACTCATAAAAACGTACATGCAATTAATTTTTAAAAATAAAAACATGTCTTGAAAATGTTGCCAACATTAAGATAATAGTGACGATCTATTAACTATAGGATTCAGTTCCTATCTATTTATTGATACATAAGGAAGGAGCATCAGTGTAAATCATGGATATGCAGCCATACACTGTTTGGTGTGGGCCAATCATATGCATGTATCTCAGAGTGACTGCAGCTTTAATTCTCCCACATCAGTTAATGAGTAATTGCTTCCAGCTGTGATTTGATTGGTCAGTACTGGGAAGTATTTGAGATGTTTGAACCTTTTGCATCTTATTTAAAATACTGTATAATTGGGCCGACAGGAGTCTTTGCTGTGTTGTTTGTTCTGAGGAAAGAGCACAATGGTTATCGCAGGTCACTCAGCCTCTCTGGCGCTGCTCATATCTGTTGCTTTTGGTGTCGCAGAAGCCATTCGAACTTTGAAAGAAGGACCCATGATCGATGCTGAAGGAAGGGAATATAAACTTGGCCCATTAAGAACTGATGCGAAAAAAATCAGCGGACGGCAATTCAATGATGGATCCACTGTCCGTGTGCGATGCACAGATGCGTCCATGATCATTGTGGTAAAGGCTGACCTGTATAAAAATGGACGCCTTGTGTTTCCTGGGGAGCTTTTTTTGGGAGAAGCTGAGCATTCACAGAGCAGTCAGTGCCGAGCTGCTGCTGCTGCTGCTGGTGACTCTGAGTATGTCATTGAAGCTGGACTGCAAGACTGTGGCTCCAAATTAACTGTAAGTTATTGATGATTGATAGATGGATCTGTGGCTGTTTGAGTGAAAGCTTTGACTTGCTGTTTTTAAGTGTTTTTAAGTGGGGTTTTTTTCATGCATTGGTCAATTTTGAGATTTTGGGCTAATTTTAGACTAGTGGAAAGAAAACTACACTGTCTGTTTTTATTTGTAGATTTCTCCAAAATTCACAAGAAGTTGTACTGCCAAATTTGCATATTTAAACATAAAATTTCAGGGCAGAAAATGTCTTAAAGACCTACTAGAGATACATTTGGAGGATGCAAAATACTCTGCTATGATTAATCTTTTGTTTAACATTGTTTTCCCACCAAAAAAAAAGAAGAAAAGAAAAAACTCTGAAAAGGGGCTGGAAGCACATCTACTCTTCTCCCTCATTAACAAATTCTGGATCTGGCCTCAAGCCCCGCCCACCACCGCTGCCATAGTTACCCTAGTCACTTGCGGCTGGGGCATACTGCAGTTTCAAGGCAACACTTCTCAGCCATGGTGTTGACTGCTCTTTTCACTCATGATATAATAAAAAACAGCATATATTCATGTTAACATGGTTAAAAACTTGATTTTCATGAGAGGGGCTCTTTAATATAAGTAATCAACTGGGGACGTTTCATGCTGATATCTATTAGTTAAAGTTTTCACCCCATTTACCTGTAGTGTCTCCCATTAATGTTTTTATATTTATAGATATCTGAGGACTCTGTGATCTACTCAAACAAGCTGATTATCTCACCAGCTGCCAGATATGGCATTACAAGGATGACCCCTGCCGTAGTTCCTGTTTCCTGTCACTATAAAAGGTGAGACTTTATCAGTGTGTTGTACAGAGAAGTTGTTTTGTGATGGCTGACTTGTTAACTTTCTGGGACAGGACACACACTGTGAGCAGTAACTATCAGCAGCCACACCTGATGTCCCTCTACATTTCTGCAAAGTATTCAACAGCTGAACATTTTTCTCTAAAGCTGATGACCGGTACGTGTGTGTGCGTGTGCACTGTGAAAATGCTTCACTACAAGTAAAAGTCCTTCAGTTTTGGATTAATATTACTGTAATTCCCTGTATTCCCTATAATTCCATCTTTGTGAAAAAAAGTAATAGTATAGAATGTCACAGCTCTGCTGGGAGAAGGTCTGGATTCACTTTTCAGTGCACTTTTACTCTGGCATAGGGGGAAAAGCCCTGGCCTGTTTGTATTTCTGTAAACCAATCACAATCATCTTGGGTGGCGATACGCCCCGGCTGTGGCGATTGGACTTTTATCCCGCCATTGTTCACATAGTAAGCCAGACTACAGTATAGCATGTCAAAAAAGTCAGTATAGTATGTCGAGAAAAAAAGTATAGTATTGCAAAAAAGTCATTGTATGTCGAAAAAAAGTCTCAAGTCATAATATAATATGTTGAAAAAAGTCAAAGTGTAGTATGTTAGGGGGAAAAAGTATAATAGTACAGGATCTCAAAAAAGTCATAGTATAATGTTGAAAAAAAGCCATAGGATGTCGAAAAAAGTCTCAAGTCATAGTATAGTATGTAGAAAAAAGTCATAGTATAGTATGTAGAAAAAAATTCAATAGTATAGTATGTAAAACTTTTTTTTTAAAGTCATAGTATGTTGAAAAAATAGTCTAAAAGTCATAATATATAATGTTGAAAATAAGTCTCAAAAGTCAATATAGCATGTTGAAACAAAGCTGAGGTTTTCACTGGACAGGAAGGGTATGACTGTAATCTGTAAAGTAATTAAGTTCCATACAATAGCAAGTTCAAGTACCTCAAATTTGTAATTAAGTTCAGTTCTTGGGTAAATCTACTCAGTTACATCCCACCACTGTATGTAGTGATGTCCGTGTGTACATGTAGATCGTTGGACGAGTGAGACGTTGTCCAGGGTCTTCTACATTGGAGACCTCCTGCACCTCGAGGCGTCTTACACTGGTCCCGATTCAGCACAGAGACTACTCTTCATGGACAGCTGTGTCGCCACTCTGTCACCTGACGTAACATCAGTCCCCAGATACTACTTCATTGAAAACCATGGGTAAGAGGAGCTCAGTATACAGTGTGAAACAGCAAATTGGCTTTTGACTTTTAAACGATTTTTGTCAGGTGCCTCGCTGATGCAAAAGAAGGAGGATTAAACGCACACTTCCAACCCAGAACAAAAGCTTCTTCTCTTCAACTGCAGCTGGATGCTTTCCTGTTTCATCAGGATTCAAGGAACTCAGTGAGACACTTTTATAACCTGCAAAATGTTTGGAAATGCTCCGAGGTCAGTTGTAAAATTACATTTCTGTGGTTTCCTTTTCTTTCTTTTTTAGATATTTATCACTTGCCATCTGAAAGCAACCTCTAAAATGTGGATGAGCAGCCCCATCAACAAGGCCTGCAATTATGTACAGTCAAGGTGATTTTCTTTTTTCTTTTGTGTATTGTTGTAGCTCCTTACTTTATCAAACAAAGCCTTGTACAGGTTTGGATAGTGTTGAATTTAGTGGATCATTTACAAAGGCCCATCTTCAAAACATGCACAACAATTAAAAAAAAATAGTCTTTATATGTCAGACCTTTTTAAGGTGTAAATCACAACTTTTATCACGATACGATATTATATTGATTCTTTGGAAAACGATACGATATTTGCTGATATCACAAAGTCTGCCACGATACTATTTCAATTCAATTCAGGGGCCTGCGATCGATATGAGACGATATCATTACCATTTAACACAATCAGTTATATATCTACTCACAAAAAACAACTAAAATATGATTTGAGCATTTTATTACTGCACTCTTCCAGACATTTAAATGAAAAACAAACTATTCTTTTTAATAAAAAAGAATAAATATAAAGTGTGAATTTCAAAATAAAGGTGCATCTTAAAGATGACTCACTTTGCATCGATGGTATTGGATCGTTGATCCTTGAATTGATTTATCGATCCAGATCGATGTATCATTACACCCCTACCTTTTAGCCAGTAATGATTCTTACTACTTAGAGAATCAAGTGGCTTAGGTTTATGCATTTTTAATTCAGTTTAGCCCAGATTGTACTATTCAGGACTCAGTCACCTAAAGCCTAAAAAACAATCTGTTTTTGTACAGCCATAGTATTTGAACAGTGATCTGTCTCCTCCAGCATTATGGATTTGAAACAGTGACTGTGAGGTTAATGTGCTGATTTATAAGCTTTAGGTTGTTGACATATGTAAAAATAAATAAATAAATAAAATAAAAAGCCCCCTAACCTTAGTCATTGTTTAATATCAAATGTAATATGCTAGAGTACAGCTTAGTCTGTACTGCAAATAAAAAAAATAAAAAGAATTGATGATTTTACCCAATTGGTCATTATTTCTCTCAACAATACATGAACTGTGAGCAAACAGGGAGAAACTGCAGAGAAACCATGCGCTACAACTTTGTGAATCAAATATGTCAAATTGTAAAGATTTTTATCAATAATTCTGTATATTTTCCTCATCAGATGGATAAATGTGGATGGGAGGAATGATGTGTGTCGATGTTGTGACAGTAGCTGTTCTTCCAAAGATAATACAAATCTGAGACATCAGTTCAGTGAAGGTATGCTGTAGCTCCTAACTACCTGCGGTATTTATGTGCACGTCGCAAAAAATTGCTCTCCTATGACCATTTTGATGAATGTTTCAGATACCATGGCGTGTGAAACTGTAACACTTGGCCCCTTGATGGTTTTCCCCAGCAAGTAGGCAAAGACCAAAGATCCGGACAATAAACAGTCAATATTTTCAATTATGTTCTTTACATTTTCTTGTCATGGTGACATTCAAATAAACCATCCTCCATTTAAATACTGAATAAGTTGTGTGTCCTTTTGATAATTGTATTACTTGGGTTCTATTAACATACTTGTCAGTGGACTACCAAAAACACAGCAGTCTTTTTTTCTGTTTCTATTTCAAAGGTTTATACCAGAAAAAGACTGGATTTTTGTAGGCTAACCAGGAAGTTAGCATTGCCCTGGTTGCCTTGACAAAAAGCTTAAGGGATTTTTGGATCATTGCAGATAATAAGCTCTGTGGCAAACAAAAGTTTGATACATACACGTTGTTCAGCAACATTATCTTTACAAAGGAACACCACTCTTATGATTTTAGAAGCGTAAATGCAATCCGCAGAAGTAAAAAAGCTAACACACGGCTATAAACAAACTACACCA
>JAOVVB010105047.1:0-12945 GCA_028570985.1 Heterobranchus longifilis | reverse complement strand
GGGAAGAGAAGATGTGCTACTTTGAAATTTAAACGGAAAACATAAAAAAATTGTAAAATCAACCTTAAATAAATAAATCAACCCATCGTTAGAAAAAAAAAATTGATATTGAAAAAAATCTGGTTTATCTCAAAATTCAACAGATTTTTACATTTTTTTAAATACGCACTTACGAGTGTGCAAATGAAATCTACTTAATTATGTGATCGCACACTTTGCGATTAAATTCTACACATCGCGAGCACAACTAGTCAATTTTTTTGGCCAGTAATTTTTTTTATAGGGTTATCATCATTAAGTAAAGAATAAAACTTGTGCTTCTTTCTTTTCAGACTTGACGATTTCAGCATCACTTATTGACAAACTTCAGCACAAAGAAAACTAGAAAACTAGTCAATAAGTGATGCTGAAATTGTTGTATTTATTTCTCTTTTACTCCACTTACAGTAACATTTAACGCTGATGATTTAAATGCAACAATTTCTGTCCAATCAGAATCTTGTATTTTTAAAGGTCAACTTCACAGCAAAAGGATTCGATCTTAAAAATGCTTTATACGGCTCCAGACCGCTTGGCCGTCACCCAATCGAAACATTTTCCAGCGCTCGCAGGTTTTTGCTGACACTTATAGTTTGGAGTGCTGGAGTTGAGAGTGTAACACACCCTTCCATGCAGTGCAATGTGTCTCACGCACGCAAACACACACACACACACACACACACACACACACACACACTTTCACCTTTTGATAAAGGACAGGGGCACCTCTGAATGCTCTTGTGAATTTCTGAAAACTGTAAAAACCCATCAGGTAAAGTAATCCAGCATGTTTGTGTGTGTGTGTGTGTGTGTGTGTGTGTGTGTCAGCTTTATTGCATTTAGGCCATAAATCTTGCAGGTGTAAAGATCTTAAATTGTCAGTGGTGGCAGTGGTGCTCAGCAGGGGGCAGGATTTTAATCTGTCATATAAATGACCACTGAATCCTGACACTTGACGGCTAACTGCACCAGAGAGCTAAACCCTGAGCCACAGGGGGGGTAAAATTTTTTTAAAAACTTCACAGACGGCACTGATGCCCATGATCTGAGAGCAAGCTATTTTTGATGCGTTAAGCAGGTTACTTCTGTAGGAGTCGACTCAAGATCCTTGAGAATCGTCTCACACACAAACACACAAACGCACACAAACACACACACACATAAACGTGCACACCATGGCTCTAACAGCGCCAGGGAACTAAACACCACTGGCAAGTGAGAACGGTTTAGTGCAGAGCATTAGCTTGGACACAAACAGCGTAGAGCTTTAATCGTGAGCCGTACACATTCACATTCTTACAAGTGTGACGTTTAGGACAATCAGCTATCCAAGTCCAGTCCAAAAAAAAAAGGTCGCTATTTCAGAAGGGTCAAATTATTGGGCTTTATCATCAGACAAAGAAAACAACTAAGCAGATTTGAAATGACTGGAACTGGGTTAAGAACCCTTCAACCGTTACCAAGGATAGTGCTGAACTGGCAACCTTTGTAGAAAAAAAAAAATCAATTATGACTGGAGATCACTTGGTGAAGTCGGATGGTAAACACCAGAGCCGTGTTTAAAGTAAGAGCATTTCCATACACACACAATGTGATGAGAACTCACAGGATTGGGATTAAATAGCAATAAAATGTGCCACTTTTTTTTTTTTTGGTCAGGCAGTGGATTTTGGAAAAAATATACAGATTAAAATGATCAAATAAAAAAAAAAAAAAAAAAGAAATTCCTACAATTTTTCAAAAAGCCTACAGTTTGCGGCACTCAGTATTTCTGAGTATTTCAGAACGTACACATACAGTCTAATGTTACAGTCTAATAGGTGCCGGATACAAGTCAAGTCAAGCTGAGCGATCTAGCAGAATTAAGCTTTTGTTAGTCAACTCAATTAATTCAATCAATGGATCAGTTTTTCAAATCAGAACCGATTTGGAAATTATTTAGTGTTTTTTTGTTTATTTTTTTGCTTATTTTCTCCTTAATTCAGTAGTAACCAATTTTCACCCAATCAACAGCAGGCAAGACACACGCATGTTTTTTTTAACAAATTATTTTAACAAATTATTTACAAAATGTTAAACAGTCTAAAATTGACACATTTTTTAAAAAAATACTGTACACCACAACATTTGCAGAAAATACAAGTTCTTTCACTTATTCTTTTTGCGAGTTTATAAGTGACCGGTGCAATACTGCCCCCTAATGGACTGGAGAACAGTGGAGAAGATTAGCGGGAAAAATATATCTTTTTGTTCGAGACATGACTTTTAAACAATCAATAATACAAGTTAAAAGTTGGAATTGGAAATGTTTAAAAGATAATACAAATGTTTAGTTAGAATTCGCATAATAAGTCAAATAAATACAAAATAAAAAAATAATAATTTAATGCAGATTTTTCATAAATGTTTCACGGAAGTCACATCTAGTCACATGACTAGAGCTCATTATAATATGCCAGCTAAAATGAAACAGCTGCAAGCAAACAGTAATTAGGAAGTAAGAAGTAGACGTCTTAATAAATTCTTAATCAAATCTTGGACCAAAACAAGTTTAAATGTTCAGCTAGATTTAAATAAATTGCAAGCCTAAATGGTTTTGCTCTTCCTTCTATAAATTTTCCTCACACACTTTAGCGAACCTAACTTATTGTTTCTGATGAACTACATTCGATATCGAGTTTGTTGGAGAAACTTTACATCAAGTAGCTTTAGCGTAAAATCTCATGACTCTAAATTTACACGCAACAGACAAGTCTCTAGTTTATCGGTGTACAATCCCGGTCTCAGAGTAACAAGGAACGCATACACCCTTGTTTACTCGTCCCTGCCTCACCATCCCGAGGTCACATGCTTCACATGCCAGCTGCCGGCTCCACCCATCAGACGAGCTCGGAGAGGAAATGGTGCGTTATCTCTCTGGCACTCCGCCCATCCTGCTACACATCCTTATATCACGACCTTAATGATGTGTACACACCCACACACACACACACACACACACACACACACACACACACACACACAGACCGAAAGAGGAAGAAGATGTAGCAGAGATGTATGCTTAATGAGATAAACAGCCATGCACAGATAGGAAGAAAGCGGTGATGTAAAGGCTAAAACACAGAAGCGAGGAGTCATGTGAGACGTCCGTGTTTGTTTTTCCTCGCCCAGTTTGCCCCGGAAAAGGAAGAAATCTCATGCTTGAATAAAGATGGCATGAACCTATGGTTTAAATTTTTTTTTTTTTTTTTTTTTATTGTAAGATGACTTGTTCAGACTTTTTCTAATCACTTAGAAATCTGTGTCACTTGCTGGCCAAATTATTAGGTATACCTGCTCAAATGCTTGTTAACGAAAACATCTAACCAGCCAATCACATGGCAGCAACTCAATTCATTTAGGCGTGTAGACATGACCAGGAAGATCTGTTGAAGTTCAAACTGAGCATCGGAATGGGGGAAGAAAGACGATTTAAGTGATTTAGACGTGGTACGACCAGCTGATCTACTCTGAAAAAAAGAGGAAAGTGTGGAAGTTCTCTGAGGAAAAATGTATCTTCTCGATCCCAGATTGGTTCGAGCTGATAGAAAGGCAACAATAACTTCAACTACTGTAGAGACGTACATTCATCTGAAGAAAATGTGAGTGGTGGTTGCCGTGGCAAAACTCAGACCTCTGGGCCTTTTGACAACGGGATCCACCGTTACGTTCAGTTTCAAAGTTCCTATGGAAGTTACCATAGCAGGGAATCCAACTGTGAGCACTTCCTGTTTTATTGTGGAGCACCTTCACCAGTATACGTCAATGGAGCAAATCTGGCCACCTCTTGCGCCCCAGGGGTACAACATGCACCCTCTTGCAGGTTATGTCCTGACGTAGCTTGCAAGCCTCTTCAAATGTGGTAAATTCAATATTTCTACAAAATTCATGCCCGTCAAAGTTGGGCTTAATGTTACGTCTATGAGATTTTTTGACCCCTCACCCCTTAGAAAAAAGTCATAGCAAATAAAAAAGAAGAAGAAGAAGAAGAAGAAGCAGCGGCCTGTGAGATACTACAGCTGATGCTTTGTTTCACAAGCCTTACTAATAACATCTCTTTATAAGTGAGATATGAACCAAAATCTACAGTACAAGGAATGTTTCCAGCACCTTGTTGAATCTGTGCTACGAAGAATTAAGGCAGATCTGATGGCAAAAGAGGTCCGACCCAGTTCTAGCAAGGTGTATCTAATGAAGTGGCCAGAGAGTGTTCGTCAAAAAAAAAATTTTTGAGCAAGGAAAAAAAAAAAAGTGCAAACTTAGAAGTGCAAACATTAGAGTAAAAGTAAAACTCAGTTTCATTAAAAAAAAAAAAATTAAAAAAAAATTCTAATGGAGTTGATTAGCGCTACATTCACATTGCATCACATCAAAAGTCACTTTTAATTACGGAGTGTGAAGCGTCATGACATGCAAATCCAATCTGACTCAAAAAAAAAAAAAAATGAATCGTAACTGAACTAAAAAAAACTGAAAAAAAAAACTGAAAAAACTGAATCGTAATCGGCTTTTAATGCGTCAGCTATCATTTTAAATCCATGTACAAAACCGATTTTTTAAAACTTTCAAGTGTTCATCGCTTGCCTAAAGAACCTCCCCGATGTGGAGAGACTGTGTGTGCGTATTCCTTAAGATTATATAATAAAAAAATATATATATATTCTTTACGAATACGCCGACGACACCGTATTAGCGGGAATGACGCCCCTGCTGGCTATTATGCGCAACTGCGTGACTTGCTTTTCAGCAGTGTGAGTGTATCTGAGCTGAAATTTGAAAGAGAAGAGAGAGAGACTTTTCTCTATGAGAAGGGCTACTGTGAGCTAATGCACGTTTGATATTTACGTTAATTTGAAGGCGAGTACTTTTACTCAAGTACACATGAAAATTAAGGACTTCTATCTTTACTTGAGTAATACTTGCCCTGGGGGAAACTCCGCTTTTACTCAAGTATTGGACTTGTGTACTTTGCTCACCTCTTGCTTTAACATATATAGCCATATTACAGCACAACGTAACTCTCGCACATAATATATATATTTCTCGCACATAATATATATATCTGATCTGGGAACAGTGTTCTCCATGGGTATAAACAGAAGGAAAGCCAGTAAAAGAACTCGAAGCTGATCTCTGATCAGTTTAAAGAATTCCCCAAACTGTGATGCAAATAAATAATAAAAATAAAAAAATGGGATGAATTGAGGTTAAAAAGTCAGCAAAAGGTATTCATGGAAACTAAACTGAATCATGTCTGGTGTGTGTGTGTGTGTGTGTGTGTGTGTGTGTGTGTGTGTCAGGGGGGTGTTAATCACCAGGTATTATACACACCACTGTATGAAACGGACTCGAGTGTTTAGATTGGCTATTTTCCTAGCCGTGGCAGCAGACACGAGCATCTGGAGGAGACTGGGGATAAAATGCAGGAAGTGCATGCCATATTACACACACACACACACACACACTTACACTTTCTCTGTAACGGTTAACTCAGCCCTTTTGTAGCATTACTCAGACCTGGGTGTGATTAATACGAACCAGATGAGGTGTGTGTGTGTGTGTGCGTGTGTGTTTGTGTGTGTGTGTGTGTGTGTGTGTGTGTATGTAGGCGTGTGTTCACTAGAAAGAAACCTGATCAATCAAATTCCAAACTCTGCATCTTTCCTTCGCTTTCATTCTCAAGTGTATAAACTATTCAACCAAACACTCTGAAACCAGAAGGTCAGGAGATCAAGTGCCAGCAAAACTTAAACCTTGTAGTTGATCGAGCTGTAAAGCGTGGGTTCGAGTTGTCTTTTGGAAGCTGCGATTTTTCGATTCAATTCAACAGCACTAATGTTTATTGTTTGGTTTGTCTTAAACAGATATACAGTAAGTCCCCGACTTATGAACATTCAAGTTATGAATTTCCAAAGATACGAACAAACTGCGGTTCTACAAACATTCGCAGATGTGAACAAGTCGCGGAAGGAGTTCACGTGCAGTGCACCAGATACCAATTTTTTTTACAATTGCATACAATATTTTCAGTGTGTAAGTGAATGTATAACATGTCTAAAGTCAGTTTATTGTATGTGTGGCGAGAGAAATGAGTCTCTCACATCTTACGGTTTCAGTGAATCAGTCCAGTAACACGATGATAGAAAACGTCTGTCCTGTAAATCTGTCCTGATGGTGAATAATCCTAATTTCCAATAAATCCTCAACAAAACAGAGTTTACAGTCCAATAGAGTGGAAAACAGCTCAGACAAATTGGCGTCTGGAATTCCCTTCAGGATTTAAAGACGCAGAGACAACACTGTTACATGAGAACAAATCTGACGTACAAACATGCTGAACTTATGCACCTAAATTGGGGATCTGTTTTTCATACAGATTTTAAAGTATTAAAAACTATTAAAATATTATCTAATAAACACTGAAATACTGTGTAACTTTTGTTGTTGATGGTTTAAATGTCAGGTTCCATATAAAGCGATAATCTTGTCTTCCCAGACGATTTTCTGCTCCACATTCCAGTCCAGTATGTGGCGATAGTGCACAATCCCATTAAATCAGAAGGCGTAGAGACAAAACACTCAAAAATAAAAATAAAAATTTAGTTTTTAATTCTAGCTTGCTTGTCAGATTAATGAACTGTGTCGCTTCGAGTTACATATGCTTACAAATTATTCCTGCTACTTCCTCCTAATCTTTATTTGCCTTTGAAATGTCTCGGGGCGTTTGAGTCAAACTTTTGATTGTCTTTTGACAGAACAGACTGATTGACTTTTGACAGAACACAGTTATGAGAGTAAAAACGACCTTTATTTCTCTTTTAATCGAGCGCTACTCTTGTCTCAGAACAAACATCCATGATTAGACTGTCTGCTTCAAAGGAGTTCCTGAAAGGCCAGTGTTTCAGACATGAAGCAGGAAATCTGAGAAATCTTTTTACCGTGTTGGTATCCAAGCACTAGTGAAACACTAGGATATTGTAGCAGGTGATATTGCAGATAAATATAGAAGGTTTTACTCTCATAACTGTGTTGTGCACAAATCAAAAGTCCCGGTTTGACTCGAACGCCCCTTGTGCACTTAATGAGACATTGTATATGTACAAAAAATAATAATAATACGATAAACTAAGATGCATAGTGGAATTGTGATGCACAGCAATGCCAGCAATAAAACCCCTTATTACATTTCTAGGATGGAATAAAAAAAGATAAAAACATTTCCAGTGTGGAACTGAGGAAACGTCGCTCTATAGGACTGGTTCAAAGCCTGGATCGTATTGTTGGGGAAAACAAAACTGAAAGTTAAAGATCATCGCTTGCTTTGTCGCTCACTATGCATGAACATAAAATTGGTCATCTTTAGAAACTCCAACATATACCTTCGTCTTTCTCCTTGCTTTCCCTGGACAACCGCCACAGTAAATCACCCGCTGCCACAATCAGAGACAACGGGTATTTTATTGCATTGCCACATGGGGTCAGTTTAATTGCCGAGGAAATAGCCTGGATCTATTAAAGATCCAATAAGCGGCTCCGCTTGGGTGCCTCGTGGTGACGCAATATAATCCTCCAGGCCTCCGTGGACAATATAAAAACTTCTGACGTCTTGCAGTGTGTTTGTTTTACTGGAATCGACAGGGGGTTTATCAACCGAATCCGGCAACCTCGCTGCGGTGCAGGAAATCAAGCCAAAGACCACAACAACAACAACAGCGATGACGACGACAAGGGTGACTAACGATCTTCTCTGCAGCTGAGTTTTAGAGAATCGGGTGCTGATGAGCACTTTAATCACAAAAAAAAAGAAAAACAGAAAAAAAAGGCCGGTTAGTTTCAATCTAATTAAAAACGAGACCAGAAGGCAACACGGAATTTAATTAGCTTCCGAGTATTTGACGGGGGGCGACCTGAACTGAAGCAGCAGATCAGCCTGTGTGTAAATCACAACTCCAGTAAATAAAAACATGGATTTTTTTTCCCCCTCATCTTGTGTGTCTGTTGCCCTCACCAGCAAACAAACTTGCAAAGCAAATCCGCTTAAAGACAAAAGATCCATGCATGAGATAACCGTTGGTGTATATTGAAAAGATGAAACACACTATATATAAGCTGTATATCACACTTTGATCATGGATCGCGGCTGTGAAGTAATCAGGGCGGCTGCAGGTTTGGAGACGATGCTGCTGCGGGTTTGGAGACGATGCCGCTGCGGGTTTGGAGACGATGCCGCTGCGGGTTTGGAGACGATGCTGCTGCGGGTTTGGAGACGATGCTGCTGCGGGTTTGGAGACGATGCCGCTGCATTAAGCAGGGTGGAGAGCCGAGCGGATCAATGAAGAGTGAGAAAGATTTATAATCCAGAAAAAAAAAAAAAAAAAGAAGTTCTCACTTTCCTTGGATGCAGCTATGGAATCATAACATTTTAACTGATCCATGCAGCAAATCAAGGTTTCTTTAAGCTATTGATTTGTGTGCAGTCATTTATTATTTACATTTATGCACGTGTTGCCCTTAGGAAAGCCGACAGTACATGTTTCAAAAGGCGTCGTGTGGAAAACCCTAAAGCGAGGTCCTTCAAGTTTCTCTCTCTTTGAGGAACCGTTTAATGTACAACAGAGGTTTTTAACTAGATTGATTTCAGGACATCATTAATACAGTTTAACAAGTTTGTCAGTTGAAGCGACTGATTTTACAGCTATTATTATTATTTATATGTAAAAAGTTGAAGAAAAGAGCCGGTGTTTAATTTCAACGAGTAATAAAACACTGGAATTCACATGCCATGCTGCCAAATCCACGGCTTGATGGACAGCTAGGATCCGCCTACTCTTCTCTAGGTTTTATGAACGCTTCTCGATTTTTTTCTCCCCTGAGGAAACATAAACTAGGAATCATTGCGATGCAATCCATGTATCCATGCAGCTTCTTAATTTTTAAAGGAGATGTCCGAGAGCCAACTCTAAAATCCAGACCACATCTGTGCATGTACTTCTTCATGCTGGACCAACAGTCAGATGTCTTTGGGAGAAAATAAATTGGACTTGGACTCTCGAACTGAGATTCACAGTCAGTCAATTCAAAAACAAAACTGAGGCACTGCACTTAAAGCTTCTACACTAGTGACCGAAAGGATGCCAATACAAATTGCAGGACTGGCAACAAACCACGCTGGCCTTAACAATCATCTCAAATTTGGGAAAGAATTATTTTGGTTTTCTTTCTCAGATAAAGTTTCAAGCAGAAGAACCCTTTCAGGAAGTTCAGAACCATTCAAATTATTTCACATCCTAAATCAATCATAAATGAACTATCATTTCCAGGGAAGAAACTAAATTTGCCCAATTCGACCCCCAGGAACCCTTGAGGAACCCTAATCAATCAGGAATAAACTACCATTTCCTGCTAAGAAACAATCTTTGCCCAATTTGACTCCCAGGAACCCTTGAGGAACCCTAATCAATTATAAATAAACTACCTTTCCTGCTAAGAAACAAACTTTGCCCAATTCGACTCTCAAGAACCTTTGAGGAACCCTAATCAATCATGAATAAACTACGATTTCCTGCTAAGAAACTAAGTTTGCCCAACTCGAATCTCAAGAACCCTGAGACCTTCCATGTTTTTGGGTTCTCCAAGCTTGCAGAAGCCTGAACCTGGTAAATTAAAATCACTATCGTGTTTATCCAGCTTGTGAAACATGCATCTAGAAACCACTTTTGTTTTTACTTTTCGTTTTTGTACTACTAGCGTTTTTTTTTCCGGAATTTCTAAACATCATCCTGCTTCATTTTTTTTCCTCCACCCCCAAGCCTGAATTTTTCAAGAGCTGAATCATCTCGTGTAAATCTAAATTGTAATTTCTCTCCGGGTGAATCTGGTTCGTTTTCATCAACAAGCTCTGACACAACATTCGAAAGCCAGAGCACTGCCAGAGGAAGGAACTTGCTGACAAACAAATAATTAAACTCAACCCTCACACATGTCCTGAGTCACGAGGCCTTGTTTCCTGGCTGCTGGGTAGTAAATTATACAGATGGAAATCTAATAGGAAGACACTGAAGGACAAGTGTTGGACGGTTTAGGACAGGATGAAGGACAAAGCAAGGATAAACAGGGAACAAACAGACCAAAACAAATACAAATCTAATGGCAATAAATCTGTTTTAAGCATCATTTACTCCATGCTGTGGAAAAAATGAATACTAAAGAAATGACATATTTCAGTATAAAATAAGAGACATAAACACCAAGTAAGAACTGGGAATAGAGAGCAGGTACAGATTGAGCTGTCCAAATAACACTCTGTTATAAGAGTGCGCACCATAAGCTTCATCAGTCAGGACTAATGACTTCCTCCCGCTGATTCCAGGGGCAATGACGAGTCACCCGGGGGACGAGCGTGAATCGACTGAATGCTAATAATGAGTCTTATTACAAGTATTAGCAATTATTCACACACGGTCGAGCAAGTTTGCTTAAATCCACATGACGTTTAAGACGTGCATTCTTTACCGATTTCTTTTGTGATTTCTCATTATTTGTCATTCTGAAGGCAAACATGCAGCCACTTTGAGCAGGAGATGAATTGGTGTTTGCAGTGCCATTCGTTCGCAGCTCTCAAAATAAGGATGCCAGTAAAGGAGGCGTGACTTGTGCAGAACATATAAAGGAGGTGTGGCTTACAGAGTGGAGGGGGCGTGGACAGTACACAATGAAGTACTGTTCAGTTCCAGTGAAAGGAGACATGGTTTGTACTGTGCCAGTAAAAGAGGTGTGGCTTGTACAGTATCAGTGAAAGAGGTGTGGCTTGTACAGCATCAATAAAAGAGGTGTGGCTTGTACAATGGCGCAAAGGAGGCGTGGCTTGTACAGTGTCAGTAAAGGAGGCGTGGCTTGTACAGTGCCAACAAAGGAGATATGGTTTGTACAGCATCAGTGAAGGAGGCGTGGCTTGTACAGTGTCAGTAAAGGAGTCATAACTTGTGCAGTGCATATGAAGTGGGTGTGGCCTATACAATGGAGGGTGTATGGCTTATACAGTGCCAAAGAAGCAGGTGTGGCTTGTATAATTCTAGTAAAGGAGGCGTGGCTTGTAAAGTACCAGTAAAGGAGGCGTGGCTTGTACAATGCCAATAAAGGAAGCATTCCTTGTGCAGTCTATATGAAGTGGGTGTGGCCTATATACATTGGAGAGTGCATGGCGTATACAGTGCCAAAGAAGAAGGTGTGGTTTGCAGGGATGGAATTCACCAGTCACCTCCCAAAACCTCGGAGCCGATTTAATTAAAATTGGAATTCTATAACTTTCACGATTTTATAAGTATATAAAATTTTTCCCTGATTTTGCTACAAATTTAAACCTTAAAATCTTCGTATTTTTTAGCAAGTTTGTATTGTTTAAATGCTGATCTTGGTTTTTAAGCGAGAAAACTAATGTTAAAAGTAACGGGCTACATTTAATCAATCGTAAAACGTTTTTTTTAAGATTTAACTGTATCTCCATTATAATTATTATTTAAAATTGAAACTTAGCAAATAATTTACTCCTACCACACAGGATGAAAATGTGCACAGTGAAAAGTTCAAGAGTGCGCCACCTGTAGGATTGTAAAGAAACGGCGACGTTTTACTTCCTCAAATGCCTCCCAAGTCGAAAGCGAGTCGAGTGACTGCGAACACAAACACGCGTGGCTTTACGGCGCCGGTGAACGAGGTGTGGCGAGGTCCGTTTGTCATCTTTAGTGAACGAGGTGTCGTCTCTGCACCTGTCAATCATAGTGAAGAAGAATTGGTCCCTCCGTGTCAGCTCAAGTGAAGTGAGGGTGTGGCCTGCGTCGGCGTTCCTCCACCTGAAGTAGGAGCGGTTTCTGTGCTTATTACGTGTGGCACGCATCTGCAACAATCTTTGTCATAGAGGCGTGGCCTTAACTTCCTGAAAGCAAACATCATACTGTAATCCCACTGTATTTACTGTTGTAGACAACACTTATATTTTCAAACGCTATACCTAATTTTAAAATCCTCACTCTCTGTGTTCTCATACTGCAACGTTCTCCAGCTCTCTACACTCTGCTACTGTTTTCACCGCTTTTGTAGCTTCACCGCTCGTGTTCTTACAGCACCTTTTCTTTTCCTCATAAATCAGAGATGTTTTTCATAAACCAGGAGAGACATTTATTTCCTTAGTTTGACTGTGGAATTCTGGGGCTTTGCATGGTACAGGCAACACGCTAAGTTTTAAACCCAGGCAAATAAATCTTAAACAGAAACCGAGATAAGAAAACGGACGACCCAGAAACCGAGCGGCCGCATTCGTGAGCGGTGATCTCACGGAGCGCGAGCGTTCCAACGGAGCAGGTTCATCAGCATGGCTGGCATTCTCACACATTTCTCTCGTTTCTCATACTCCTGCATGTGTGACATGATCCAATTGTTTACATTAAACCTACAAAGTTCCTAAGACTTCTGAAAGGACAGAGGTTTTTATTCACTTTTCTTGGCAGACCAATTCTTTCCACATTTTCATGACTAGCATCTGATTTAGTTTCATTACACTCTAATTAGTCACAGATTAGCCCAAAATACTTGATAACGGCCGAGACACCATTAGTCGCTTTGTATCTGAAAGTAACAGATCACTAAAATAGGGGTAAAAAACAAAAAATTAGGAATTCAGACGCAACAGTACGAGCCGATTGCTGAAAACTCAACACAAAAAGCACATGCATCATCAAAATTTTTTTATACTGCAGAAAGAAGTCTGGTCCAGCGCTTTATCAGCAGCTGGCACCGTCCACGCTTCATCTGCGAGACGTCATTTCATAAAAAATGGTTTGAGAGGATGTGTTGAGAATGAGAAAATTAGAA
>JAOVVB010105037.1:0-12945 GCA_028570985.1 Heterobranchus longifilis | reverse complement strand
CACACGCACACACACACACACACACACACACACACACACACACACACACACACACACTGACACAGAGTGGTTGGTTAACCAATCAGAATGTAGAGCATGGACAACGTGGAAGCTAGGTAGGGTACTTTGGTGTCATAGAGCAACAGGTGAACAGGAACCCCACTGAGAAGTGTGTGTGTGTGTGTGTGTGTACAAGAGGACATTTACAGTGGATTATCTTCCTTATTTTAGTCCATTTACCCAAATGCGTGACTACCTGATTAACAGCAATGACCATACAGAAAAATACACACAAATGGATGCACAGCAGTCATTTTATGGTTTTAAGTACATCAGCATACAATGCTAATATGTCATTCGTATGAAATAGGCTATTTTTTCCAATCAAAGAAAATAAAATAAAATAAAATAAAATTACAGAGAACTTCGCGTGCACAAACAAGCAAACAAAAAAACAATGACGCATGTGTACTCATGTTGAGAATGATGAATCAACTGAAAACTGCATCATGAAACAGTTTAATGATAATCATTGCTCTTATCTCAATCAGAGGGGTGGTTTTGTGTCAAGTGAACTCGCACTTTCTTCAGGTTATCTGTGTAAAACCATGAGAATAAACCAATAACCCGCACAGAAAGAATAATTGGTCAAACTTGACATGGGAGCTCAGTGCAACAAGATGCGATCGATGCCCTCGTAAGCCGGTGAGAGTGACTGGAGGTTAAATTTGTGGCGATTGTATCAAAACAACAAGGTAAAGCAACTACTTCTCGAGACAAGTGCACATAGAGTGCACATTCACAACTGTGAAAGCGCAGTTTCCAAAATAACAGTGAGCGCCCCTCGCTTTCAGAGATGCTGCGGCAACATTCAGTGTATGCAAGTTTCATCAAGGCGGGTTTAAAATGACCTTTCTGCCAGCTATATTGGTGCAAAAGATCCAATCTGCAAGTTAAAACAACGTGGACATGACGCAGTACAATAGCAATATTTTCAAAATCTTCCTAAACTAAATTTTAGGATATGAAATTGCGTGTAGAAGCCCGTCAGTGCGTTTAGACAGAGTTAAATAGACGCCATGCTGCACTATAGATTTTGGTTTTTGTATTTATTATAAGCTTCTAGGCTATTAAAACCATTTTCCACGTACCGTCTTGCGCACAGCGTGGCACGCGCCTGCCCACCCGCCTAATCATGTTATTAATCCGTGTGAGTGTACGAGAGAGAGACCCCTTTCTCTCTCTCTCTCTCTTTCTCTCTCCCTCTCTCTCTCTCTCCCCACTGACAGCAGCGCGAGGAGCGCACATGCCAGATGACCACCACCTGTCATGGGCGCGCGAGCGAGACACCCACACCACCACTCAGCTTTAACGGCCAAGAAAACAAAAACGGTTCACAAATACAGAAAGAGCTTAAAAAAACAGAGTTTAAAAAAAAGTAACTATGTCAATAAGATGCACCATTAACGCATGCCGTATCCAACAGAAATTGTGGCCAGAGAAGAAAAACTGCATAACACGCACACAGAGGAAAAAAGAAAGTTAAAGATAGTACAAATTAAAGAGTGATCGGTCTGTTGGAGCTTACCTGTTTCTCGGCCGCCGAGCCATGTTAATATCTGTGGAGCGGCTCGCAGGTTGAGCACGTACTTTCACTATCTGCGCTGGTTTGTTCTCCCGGCGAAGAGGCAGGTTGACATTAATTTAAACTACAGCAGCCTCTACTACTGCTCCTCCCCTCCTTCGCATCCCGGTAAATTTGGCGCTCCTGGGTGCGGCAGACTGCGCATGCCCAGTATAGTGTGTACTTCACATGCCGTCCGACGTTTTGCCAACACTGTTTGAACGAACACGGGACAACTCCGAATTTTAGTATAGTATATGGTTCATATCCACGAAAGCGATTCAAATCATAAGACAACTTTGATATATTTCCAGAAAACATATCAACTTGTGTGGTTGGATTAAAGTACTGCAGTTTTAAAAAAGGACCAATTGAGTGCTTCACATTATACAGGGCAACTACGAAATGTACAGAGTGTTTTTGAATGCACCAGGTCAGTAGACACAGTAGGCGCGTTTCGCCTGGTCGTCCGCGCTAAACGCTTTTGGTCAACAATATTCGTGAGTTACTTCTCTTCTGGGGAAAAGGAGAAGGAAACTAATAGATCTGGACGAAGTAGACAATTGCGGAATGGGTTTTTGTCATGCGTGGAAAGTGAAGTTGCAATGCTTTCTGTGCCTGGCTACCTGTTTGCAGACTGCTTGCTGGTGTTGCAAATACAGATGTTTCTCAGTGATAAAAAAGACCTTGGTCTTATCATCCGGCGATAAAATGAGCTTTTGTGCTCGCCCAGACAAAGAAAGTTAAAGTAGCCTAATAAAGAGTTGCACTTCAACTTTTTGTGGAGATTTATTGCACATAACCTAGTCTGCACATAACTCATAGGACAACTTCCTTTAAAGCGCACACTACTGCCTTTATGTTATCCGAGTTGTTCCTCAAGTTTTAAGGTTTAAGGTTTAATTTATTTGCGCAATAAAACAACAACAACAACACAAGTACAAAACAACAGAATAAAACAAATTGTGCAGGTGAGATTAAAAAAACAACAACTCCATAGAGGGTTATAAAGGTATCTCATAAATAAACAATACAAACATTAGTAAAACAAACAAAAACATATTTTATTGAATAAACTTCACTAAAAAAAGAACATTAAAAATATAAAATATAAAATATAAAATATAAAATAAAAATATAAGAAGGCCTTTTGAGTTTCTTAAACTGCAGCTTGCTGATGTGTTTGCATTTATTAAAGAATAATCCAAGTTAACAAATTGAGCCTGCTTTTCAGCAACCCTCTTTCAAAGTTGAGTAGCCTAATATCACAGCGCTTTCTGTATTGCATAACTTCTGCATTATTCTGTATTAATGTAACTGGCCATCATGTATTATGATTATGTTGTTTTGGTTGAGTTCTCCATCCTCCCTGCACCAGGACTGTCCTCGCTCAGCCATTCATTGCAGGGACGAGGGGGGGTAATGCTTTATTTGTATAAATGTGTCTTCTCATTGTATTAGTTCCTCCATACGCGACCGTATTGTCCTGGTCACTTGTAATTACCATCACCCCAGACCAGGCTTTTGTCCCAGGGCAGTCAACATAATAGTGGCCTGATAAAGGGCTACACACTCATACACACTGCACATTTTACTAGACCTATTTGATGCAACAGGGTGGACAGAGTGCTCAATGAAGTGAAGCACTGACTGTGGACAGAGGGAAATATCAAGATTTACAGGATTGGACATGGATTAAATTAAGTGTGTATTATTAATCATACAATCTATTGATGAAGTGTTGGTTCAGAAGCTTCATATTTATAACATTAAAATCATGCTTCTGTTAACTTTAAGTGCCACTAACTGCAGGCCCTCTATTCACATGGTTGCCTGGCTGCAATTGCCTGCAGGCTTCAAATCCTATAGACACAGGTGTGCACATGCATTGTTCCAGTCAGTTTTTGCCTTGAAGAGGTGGTACTTCTAATCTATTCAAATGAGATTTTAATTATATAGCAGCTATCGTGCAAGATTGCAATAAAAATGCCCCACACAGAAAGAAACGAGGGCCAGTAAAAGAGATTGCACAAAAATAAAAACATCAGTAATAACCAGTGTCAACACTGTAGTAAAAAGAAGCAAAATAAATAACTTAAATCATACTTCATAAAGGCATACACTATATACAAATATGCAAATTAATTCTGTCTCCACTTGTCTGATTTGTATCTGTAAAGTGTTTAGTTTTTTTCTGCACATGCCCCAAATGTGTCTTTTCCCTCGAGGGTGATATTAAAAACTACATCTTGTTATCTGAAACCAAATTGAAGGAAGGGAGCCAGCATATGCAAATTCTGTTGAGCAGGAAGCCTGAGACCCATTGACTCCTAGCTGAGGACATTTGCATGGGCGCGATTGCACAGGTTAAGGGCAGGTATTGTGATGGCCGCCCCCTTTGCAAAGCATTGTGTGCACAGGTTGGCTCATTTGAATTATTTTTAATGATGGCCCCCTGGGCTTGAGATATCACCCCACCAGGGCTTTCAGATCCAGTGTTGGGAAGGCCAAACATGTGTATTGTCTCTCTCTGTGTGTGTGTGTGTGTGTGTGTGCGTGTGTGTGTGTGTGTGTGTGTCTGTATTGGAGAAGGGTTGATCCCAAGTCAAATAGGTAGTGATTGTGATCATGTATGGTTATGTAGTTAAATAAAATGTTGACTTATTGCTGATGTATTTACACATGCAACTGATTTATGCATTAGTATTGTATTACCTACTTGCTTAAATGGATGCTTACTGTATGGAAATAATCATTCAGGTTTAAGAACAAATGCTATTAATTTAGTTTAGAATTATTACCTTTTAATTTCACAATTTAAGGACCTCACGCCTCTTTATTGTAGTTGTTTGGACCACCTGTCAAAGACAGCCCAAGGTATAGGTTTTGCATTTGTGAGTTCCTGTGAAAGACTCTTCCGATGATGCCATGGTGCCCTTGGCAAATTATGTAAAGCATTACCTCACTGTCAACTTTTGGGATGGACTTCACCCCTCACCCACTTGCACATAAGCTTTGTCTTCTACAATTACACCAGGATTAATCTGTTTTTTATATTTGCATGCTGTTGTTGTCAGATTTGCAATCCTTTGCTTTCACTTGATTCCATAGAATGCCACCCACTTGCTAACAACCATTTTGTGCATCTTGTAGAATGGAATATAATTCAGTTAAAGAGAAAATGCAAATCATGAAGTTTATTAGTCATTCAATAATATAATTTCTACATAATTTAAACAAAGCTCCCATCCACTGATCTGGTCATTCTTCTAGCAATCTGTCCATCCATCTGTTTAATCCATCTAATCAGCACAACATTAATTCTCTTGGAAATCCTTCTCGCCCGCCACTGATTCATTGATCAGGTTGTTTTCTGTGAACTCTGTGGCAGTGCTAAAAAGACATGCAAAGGAAACAAATGTTCAGTGTAGAGGTGTAAAAATCACACCCCGGCCTTGTTGCAGCATAACCGCATATTAAATTAATCTCTAAATCTGGCTACATAAACAAAGCAGAAAGACTTAATAAAGCTATAAAAAGAAACAAGCAAAAATAAACATTTATTTGGTATCACACTGTGTTAAAGACTTGGTTTGAGTAAAGTTTTTGTTGTGTTTTGTCAGCCCATTCGCCACAATAGAATTTTGGCATTGTAGGATTCTGTAGACCACAGATATGTAACATTTTTACATTTCTTACGAATCATATAAACATGACGTAGTTCAGATCACATTCATCATGTTTGAGACCAACAAAAGAGGATGTTTTTTAACAAGAATTTGGGACAATAACTCTTGTTTTTACGTTGATTACATAATTTGCATAAAACATTTGTCCTATTTGAACCCAAACCACAATGTTTTTCCTCAACTTACCCATCTAGTGCTGTTGCCTGAACTTACATTTTGTTTAAATTCACAATACTGCAACTGCAGTGAAGCATCATAGTTTGTCACCTAAAAGTGACTGTCAGTCAAGATTTTTTTGGGGAAAAAAATGCTATTTATACGCTTTGCCATGAGCTCACATTGGTATCCACTCCATATGAAACGTACAGAAACATATCTGTGAAATGTAGTCTACAAATGATACATATCCGTGGTTTGCAGAAATGTGCAATGCAACATTTATTCTGGCGATGGGCTCATTTTGTTTACCAGGTTTGTGTTTTTGGAACTGCAAAATCTACAGTATATAAGGATTTTAATGTTACTGTTTCATACATTTGCACTTAGGCAATATGTTCCATTTCCATTACATATCATGTGCTCTTTGCTGTCTTTGGTTTTAGAGTGTCCTAGAAACATTTTAGTGATGCAAAGGAAGAGTTCCCTCTCTGTCACCTGTGTGACCCTGTAAAGTGCATGTTTGTGTCTGTTTACCTGTATGCATGTGTTCCATGTGTGTGTGCAGTTGTTTATTTTCACATGTAGATGTGCAACTAAGACTTCAAAATGCAGGAAGTGGAATTTTAGAGGGGGGAAACCTCCACCCACACACGCACGCGCAGACACATGCACACACTTTTAACCAAAGGTGAACTTTGTGCACAAGAAATAATAAACTTCTCCACTATCCCCTCCTGAATGATTCTCCCTCCTGTTCTTACGAACTCCTGTCAATTAAAGCTGCTCTTCGTCAAACTGCCAGTTGCAATATGAGCCATTCATTGTGAAAAGGTCTTTACAATTACCTAAGCAGACGTCTTTCTTTATTCTGGTCTATTTTTAGATTGGGGAAACACGCCAAACCTCATATTTCATTTCACCCATGCAGATGTGCAAGTGTATACTTCACCTGCATCACTGGTATCAAATTATTGTCTGACATTTTAATCTTCTTCTCTTTCATTGCCACACAGATGAGATCAGGACAACAAAATGTATCAAAAACCACACACACCTGCACACATATGCGTGTGACCATACAAGTGCATGTAGATATGCAAAGACCAAGTCACAGATAAACATGTGCACAAACACAAACACACATGGGTGGGTACAAACATCCTATTTATTTTCACTTTGTGGCAAAGGCTATAAGTTTCTTGTGGTAAGATAGTAGGAAAAAATGATGTCACTCATTGGGTGCGTGAGTTTGTGCGAGGTGTAGTGTGGACTCAGATGGGTTGGTCTCTAACCATAGGGCATAACCTTTGACAAAAAATGGTTTAGACATTCACACCCCAAGATCACAGGTGGGATTGAATGTTGTACGTGTATTTTGTGCATGAGGCAAACTCTCTCATGTTCTTTCAGTGCACTTCTTTTGACCTCTTAAATCATTTTCTCAAAGGTTGTGCAGAGGGAAAAAAAAGTTTGCCAATATCTGTGATATTGTGCTTCCTCTTTCACATTAATAAGACATCATCATCATTATGAAATGCAATCCTAAAACAGAACAATGTTTGACAGTTGTATGCAGAACCCATGCAAACATATTCACTACCTTATTGTCTCCATCATCATCATCCTCATGAGGATCACTGGGTTTTCAAAAAAAGAAAAAGAAAGGTTTCAGACATTAACACTTTTATTGTTAATTCAGAGTGACCCTTGTTGGTTGTGACCCTAATCACAATATCTACATCTACATGTTAGGCTATATACTGATTAAACTTGCACCTCTTCCTGGAAAGCCCCTGATGATTTATGATGAAAGTTTATTTCCCTTCTAGTTGTCATTCTGATATACATGTATCAGTTCAACTGGTACATAATAAGCTCTGTAAACATAAACTGATTGGAAGTCAGTTTTTGTCTGTCAGACAGAGTGCAAATTGTGAAGCTTGTTTGGGAGATCTGATCCCAGGCCGCATTGGAGGAACTGCAACAGGAAGTTACGTCAACAAAACAGAAAAAAACTTTTCTGAAAGCAAGTTTTTATTTTTTCTTTAATTACGTTATCGTTTACCATCCAGAAATATACACAAATGCGGCAAAATGAAAGACGTTGTAAAATCTCTAATTTAATTGATGAATCAAATCGGAGCTGGCTACTGCTGTA
Source organism: Heterobranchus longifilis (assembly GCA_028570985.1). Classification (NCBI taxonomy): domain Eukaryota; kingdom Metazoa; phylum Chordata; class Actinopteri; order Siluriformes; family Clariidae; genus Heterobranchus; species Heterobranchus longifilis. Next base: position 5,315 of record JAOVVB010105037.1, on the reverse strand, counting down.
ATTTATTTCACACAGCAGCAGCTACAGCAGCAGCAGCGATGGCAGTGGGGCAGTGAGACACATGTCTGAGAGCCGAAAAACATCTACGCTGGGGCCGAGAGAAGACAAATAAGCAAAATGTCTCGGCACAGAAATGTCCGAGGTTACAACTACGATGAAGGTAGATAACCTTAACTAGGTGTTGGTAACGGTTTAAGAGTCACGACAAGGCCTCAACCCGCTAAACTCGTTAGCCGCTAAGCTAAAATGCACTGTTGTCGATTATAGCTGCAGCAGCTAACGCTAGCTAGCTTAGCTGGCAAGATAATGTTGCTGTCGTGTCACTTGGCACCTGGCACAAGATAAATTGCACTACAATACTATGATCTATTTATGTTCCCAAGCTTCCAGTTACGTTATAACGCCAAAGCTTGATGTGTGTTTTATGTGTGTTTATAACTACTGTAGCTAACGCTAGCTAACGCTAATGTTATGTTTACTAAAGTCAACGACGGCTACTTAGCCAGCTTGCTAACTTTCCATGCTTTGAAATAAATGTTACAAGCATCTAATACATTGCTGGATATGGTATATAGACAAACCTTGACCATATTAACTCATTAAGCCTCCCATTTTCGAAAACATATGGTGAAGTAATAACAGAAAATGTTCTGGCTCCCAATTTACCCAGTTTGTTATGCATTCTGTAAAGTTGCTGACTAGGCAAAGTGACAGCTGTAACAAAGGACGCCTTTCTCTTTACTACGGCTGCATTACATGTGTATGTTTGTGTAAAGTAAATACATTGAAAACAGTTTAACCTAAAATATATTTTTTTCTAGACTTTGACGACGATGACATGTATGGACAGTCTGTGGAAGAGGACTACTGCTGTATATCACCAGCAACAGGTTGGTATCAGTCAATGCAATATTTTAGGTCAACAAGAATATATGTTTGCTGATAAATAGGCAATATTAATCTGTGAGAACTTTGTTTCGTATGATTTTTCCCCCAGTTAAAGATAACGATAGCTGTTATGCTTCCAGCACATCCATGAAGTTCAGTTACATTTCCAATAAAGGCTTGATTAAAATTATACACCATTAACCAGATATCACTTCTCCTAGTTTGTAAGCTGCCAATAAGTAAAGATTTTTGTGATTTTACATAGCGAATCAGTTTATCTACTCGCGTCAAGAGAGGCAAGCACCAAAGGAGGAGCCTTTAGAAGAGGAAGAAGAACAATATGAAGATGATGTACCCATGTCCCCTACCATCAGCCACAACCTTGACCCTCTCGACCAAGGTAATATTACGAATTCCATGTGACCGTATACAAGGGACAAATAATGGTGATCTTGTGTTTGAAAATGTGCTCAAAGACATTAAGATCTTGAAAAAGATGTTGAAAAAGTAGTTTTATTTTCTTGATCTATTGTTCTTTGTTTAATCTGTCATTTTCTTCTGGATCACAAATACAATGTCTATGTTTAACATGTGTGTTGCACTTTATAGCCAAACTGTATTCCTGTCTGGACCATATGCGGACTGTGTTGGGAGACGCAGTGCCAGACTCAGTCCTGACCCAGGCAGCCATAAGGTGTGGATTCGACCCACAGAAGGCACTGGATGCAGTCCTGTCTGAAGACGCTAAGACAGCCCCAGTTACCAGAAGTACCAATGAAGAGACGGCTTCTGTAGCAAGAGTTAGCCAGGAGAAAGCGCCGCTTCCACAAAGAACCAAACAAGAGCCCGTGGCTGAGAAAGGTACGCCTGGGACGGATCAAATTCGGATCATTTTATTGATCAGGAATTGTTGTCCTTGACTGATCCACTGTAGTTGCATATTAAAGAATGGTTATTGGTGGCAATTGAACATTTTCTCTAGTTAATTGCCAAACAAAGCACATGATCTGAAAAGGGTTTTATCCAGTATGCAAAATGATTGAGATATCTCACAGTTAGTTAGTTCATAATAAGTGTTTTAACTTCTCATCTAGCTGCTGATAGCTAGACCTAGTTTCCTTTTTGAAGGAATAATACACAGTTACCTGATTTCATAAATGTACATGTTGGTACCAGTGCACAGAATAAGGCCTAGTGTATTTGTATCACCTGATCAATAATTAGAAGTAGTTCAGTATAGGGCTGTCAAAACTGGCCAAAAATGCCAGTTGATTATTCCTTCTAAAAGGTTCAAACCTATTTGAATATCTATTTTTGCGCCTTATGTCCATAGGAGGGCAAACCAATACAACGAGCGACTTAACTACTTGTATAGGTGTATTTATTTAATCATAAACATGCGGTTTAATTGATCTACATACCTACACATTACAAATTAAACAAATTAAATAATATAACTATACCATGAAACTTAAAGTGGCAGTCCTTAATATTTCAGTTCTCGTTGATTTGGCAACACTATTTACAGGTGATAACAGCAAATGTGGTTTGATACTGCAGGTCCCAGAATACTGGGGGCAGCAAAACAAACTATTGTTGTTTTAATAAAGAAGGCAGGCAATAATTGGAATCATTTTGTGAGCAACCGTGACCTTATTTTATGCTGAACAAGTCTGCGAAAGTGAAGGTGAATGTTATGTTTGTTAACATTACCTCGTTGGGAAGTCTGAGGTGTGCAGCCTGTCGACTGCAGCTCTTTACCCAACAGCTAACTGATTCTGCTCCTTCTTGTTCCATTACTTCCTGCAATATTTCAAACTGATCTGCTGTCAAAGAATGCTGAAAATGTCTGTTTTATTTTGATAACACATCTTAGTTATGCAGATGTTTAACAAAGTGCCCTCTTTCTGTTCTTCTCCCTCTTGTTTATGGTATGATTCATCTGACTTCTGTTCTGTGGTCCTCCTGTCTCTCCTCTTCGACAACTGCAATTGGCTTTTGTAAGGTAAGGAGCCTGCTTGGCTGCTTCTCACACAGACATTACATCCAATGCACATAAGCCCCAGACTGATTGGTGCAAACACACACAACCGCATGCGCAATCAAGTGCGCCAAACTTGCATGACCTCTTATCGCAACATAAGGCTGACCCTGTGGTCAGCAGCTCTGAAACTCAAAATGTAATCCTTCAAAACGGTGGTCCAGGTGTTAGCAGTGGTGCCAGTCTGGCGCAGCTCATGTCTCAGCACGAGCAGAGGAGTAAGTCGACAGGTGTAGTTGATGCAGGGAGAAGTTTGGGTGTTCCCCTCTTAAGTGCTCTCACCATAGGACCTAATTCACCTAATCAGAATAGCCTTTCATTGGGGACACTGGCGTCTTTAAACATGACTTCAGCATCTCACGGCTCTGCTCCGTCCCTCCTCTCAGTGTCACTCAATAGTCTGTCGCTAAACAACCCCAAGATAACAACTGCAAGCTCATCTCTGGCTGCGCCTCCTGGGTTTGGGAGTCTCAGTTCTGTCCTCTTGAGCAATCCGTGCTCAGTGGGAATTGGGACTGGAGGCAAAGCCACAATGGTTGATCCTAAGGGAAGCCCATCATTGGCTGATTTAATCCAGGAACATTCAAACCGCAGCCCAACCATCAGCAACTCCTTTCCTAATCCCCAAAGCAGCATAACTTCTGTGACGTGTCAGGGGACGGCTGCACCAGCACAAACACTCTCGCTGTCTGGGCTAGCTTCACAGCACCAGAACAGGAATGCGTACATTCAATCGCAATCACAGAGCACTGAACAAGCAGCAAATACACTCACCTTTTCAAAACCAACCAACAATACTCCTGCATGCCAAGGTGGGACTGTCTCATTGTCTCAGCTAGCCCTGCAGCATCAAACCAACAGTTCCTTTGCTTCCCCTCAACCCGTCAGCGCTGAATCTCCAGCAAATGCACTGAAACAACCACCTGGCATCTCTGCGCTGCTCTCTTTGTCACATTTGGTGTCTGAACACAAAGGCGAAACCTCAAACACCTCAAATGGGTCACAGTACTCCCTCACCTCACTCCTTTCACCAGCAAAACCAGAGAGGGCTGGTGAGTTTGCAGAAAGTACTCTAGAGGGCGGGACCAAGAGTATGCTGGACCACAAACCATACCACCAAAACGTCCGGCCGCCTAAGCTGAAGCAGGTGATTGATTTGAGCGCACTCATGGCTCAGTCAGACGGAGCAGGCCCTCGACACTTTGACAACGACCTCCCTTCACCGTCCTCCCCAGCTTCAGTTACCGCAGGGCTGGATTCTTCAGTTTTTGCACAACCATCAGTATTTGCGATCACTTTGTCCATTCAGAGCCACAGACGACAGAAGAGGATGAGGAATATATTGAAGGGAAAAATAAGAGGTGAAAGGACAGGAAGTGGTTACCAGGCCTTCCTGCCTAGATCACTGGACAAGTCCGAAGAGCATCATACACCACTCTCCCCCATTGTACCATTCTGCTTCAACGCGCCTTCACCTGACGACATTGTCCGCGCTAATCAGCGAAAAGCTTTCACCAGGTAGACAAGGATATAATTAGCACTTAATTCAGCTGCGTCCAGGACTAAATTGACTCACTTGGGATGAGAACCTCAGATCTTTTTGGTGGCCTTTCCTCCACCAACAGAACTAAACTCAAAGAGATGCAACACTTGGTCGTCAGTCTTTTTAACTGTGTCCCATAATCAGTCGTGTGGAGTAAATAAAGTTTTGGGACCAACAGTATGACAGAATGACATACTTGCTGCTGATCACTGCTAAAATACTCTGCTAGAAACAGTATTACTACAGCATTCATACATTTCCTTTTATATAGAGACAAGCAAACAAGTCTTATGTTGCTCCTACATACACAATAGTGTTTTTGACAAGAAGGATAAACTACTCAGTCTCTGGCAGCTTGAAAATAATCACAGCTAAGTTTCAAAGGACTATTAGTGTTTTAAGAACTTTTAGAATATTGTTTTTCTTATTTACTGGAGTGAACATTTTTTCTACATTTTAAATTTGAGTCTTATTTTTCTATGCTTAGATGGCCGTTGGCTTTTTAATTGACATTTTCTTTGTACAAAGTAAAGTTTAATCTTAGCCAGGGAAAATACTATCACTTTCTGCATGGCCTCTTTTCTAGTTTTGATCTGCATGAACCCTCAAAAGAGAAAAAGAGGTTACTTTTGTTTGCAGGTGTGCTGCAGCTATTGGAATATGGATCAGTTAACCATTGTTCTGGTTTACTGCTGCCTGTTTGAGATCATGGGGTAGACACTTTGGTTGAGAGAACACCTGGAGATTTTCCCATGAGGGAGCGAGAACACACGCACACGCACACGCACACACACACACACACACACACACACACACACACACACACACACACACACACACACA
>JAOVVB010105018.1:0-12946 GCA_028570985.1 Heterobranchus longifilis | reverse complement strand
GATTTTATATGACTATGATTTATTATTGTTCCTGATACCTACTATATATATATATATATATATATATATATATATATATTCATGTAGCCTGTAAAGCGATAGGGTATAAGAAAAGAGAAAAGAGTATGGTGAGCATTATAGCAGCTGAGATATTACAGAACAGTAGCCTACGATGAAAAGTTATAAGCAGCTGAGATATTGCACATTTAGTGGCCTTTATATAGATAGTGCAAAGAATTCATATACATTCAAGGTGCAGCTGGTGTGTGACTACTGTCCAGTATTCTAAACATGTAACTAAGTATTTTAGTGCCTATAGTTACATGGGTGCCACACATTTAATGTTTGGCAGTGTTAAGTGTTTGGCAAAAATACTTCAGTGTTATGAGTTGAGGTCGGCTCTCAGGGAAAATAGAAGCGTCCTGTCCACGTGCTTCATGACAAGAAGTCCCTCAGCTGCTCAGAAAAGGTGTGTCACCGGCGTGACGTCACGCCTACCTGAGTTTCGGTGAGGAGAGGGGAAGGGCCGACCGCAGGAGTGAACAACATCAGCTCTTCAGAATCCCCCGACATTAATTTGTTGTTATTCTCGTCCAAGAGGTTAGCTGTGAACTTTTTCTCAGAGGGAATTTGCAGCATTTTAGGGATTTTTCAGAGGAAACACGGTTTTTATCTCCGGCTGCTGGTTTAAGCAGGCCGACGAGGACAGACCTCTCCGACTTCCTGGTTCGCCACAGGTAGGCTGTGTGTGTGTGTGTGTGTGTGTGTGTGTGTGTCGTTCTTTAGTATCGTGTCTGCTCGCTTTGTTTATTTGAGTTTTGGATCAATTTTATTGTATTTCTCACGTTTTACAGATACGGTGTCCTGTCATGCAAAGTCTGCAGTAGTATGACAAATAAGTAAATACGTTAAAGGCCATTCCGCCTGTCAAAGTGTGGCAGTTTTAAAATGTTTGGAAAATCCGGACGTGCAGGATTTCTGAGGACTGTTTGTCACGGTGAAAACATGAAAGCTCCCCGACTGTGAGCTGATTCACTGTGCTGTGGTCTGACCGGTGTGTGTTGCCTTCAGTCAGGATGTCGGTCACCCCTCGACGGGTGCGCCTGAAGCCCTGGCTGGTGGCGCAGGTGGACAGCGGGAGATACCCGGGGCTGGTGTGGATTGACCGGGAGGCCATGCGCTTCAGGATCCCATGGAAACACGCGACACGACACACACCCCAGCACGAGGACGAGGACACCATATTTAAGGTTAAGACTTTTAACATTCACCTAACATATGTCATGGTAACAGAAAAGTTAAGCTGGAAGTGTTTACCCAGAAACAGAACATGGGGCGCTCGCATTTTTTAAAGTTCATGTTTAAGCAAAGTTTATTCTGGTTCATATCTGTTAAATATGATTTATAAAGTTCCAAAAAGACCACATTATCTACAGATCAACATCTAGTTTTGCAACCCTGTTATATAAGGCCTCTCTCTGGCTTCTAGCACAGGAAAGTCCTGGGGTCATGTAGGTATACAGGGAATTAGGCAGAGAAACTCGACTTGGTTTGCCCCGGGGTCACTTTTGCAAAATGACAGGAGGCCAGGGGTCAGTAAATAACCAAATATTTATTTGTCAGATAAAATAAGCCCATAACCAGGACCGGTTCCAGCATTTTTGGAGCCCTCGGCAAAATCTACGGCAATCTTTTTCTTCCTGTCTGGATGCGGTTGGGTCATGTCTAGATGGATCCCTAGATTTGCGAAAACTCTCCTGAGACTCGTTTCCGACGACCTATACTGACCTACCTAACCGTAACCATCTCGCATGACTTTTGGAAACCTTGGGTAAAATATACACATGACCATGCGGCAGCAGCTGCTGCTGAAGTGTTATGCCATCGCTTAGTGGATCGGGGCACCCCTTGTGCACCGTACGGGTGCACGCCACGCATCAAAAAAACTCTGCAAAACCAAAAACTGACAATATCAGATCAGGGGGTGCCCATAAATGTATAAAAAGGTTAATATCTCAATGATTTTTCTTCATTTATCTTTCTTGGTGGTGTAGTGCCCCCTCCACATGGTGGCACCCTATAGGTGACCGCCTATACGACCTATGCCAGGGGCCGGCCCTGCCCATAACTAACCTTTCTTTGAAATGCACACAGGTTATGTGTACACAGGAGCGATTCTAGGATTTCAGGACATTCTGGGTTTAGCCCAGACCTCTGTCTTTTTTATGATTTTTATGCACTCTGGCACCTTATTTACATTAGAAGTACAAAACAATTCCTGCAGTGTGTGAATCAATATATTTTCATGTTGACCACCTGACCCCCTATGCCAGTGATACTCTACTTAACGTAAGTAGTTGTTGGGTATCACTGACATAAGGGATAAGTAGGTACTAGCATTGGGTCTATTTTTGTGTTGTTGCAATTAAAGATCTAATACAGTGATGTTGGGACACATTGTTTCTGTTGTTTATTAGATTATATGCAGGTATTTATGTGTGCCTTCCTTTTTAAGAGTGCATCCAGTCTTCTTTGTCCCTATGCACCCACTAGACTAGATGGGAAAGTGAAATTAAAAGTTTGATCTGAAGATTGGTGTAAGGTTACAAAAACTAAAACATATTGGTGCTGAGCACATGCATTTGCACACATACCCCACCTAGTGCATCAACTACCCACCCACAGTACAAACGTGTGGATCCTGTACAGAAATATAAAAGCAGGGCTGTGATATTAATACCTCCGTTCTGTTTAAACGTTCCTGCAGGCGTGGGCTGTGGAGACCGGGAAGTTCCAAGAGGGAGTTGATGAACCTGATCCTGCAAAGTGGAAAGCTCAGCTTAGATGTGCCCTGAACAAAAGCAGAGAATTCAACCTGGTCTATGATGGCACCAAAGAGGTCCCCATGAATCCTCTGAAGATATATGACGTCTGCGACATCCCACAGCCCCTCAGTAACCAAGGTAAATAAGAGCTTCTTGAATATGACTGACCCTTCACCCTCAATTACACATTTTCCAACATTTCACTTAATTTCTTTATACTCACCCCGCAGGCTCCTCAGACGCTGGCTCTTGGACTCCGCATGAGGAAGATGGTGGTGAGGAAGATATTCCAGATACACCAGAGTCTCTCCCTCCATACCCATCCAATGGTAAATGACTTCTCCTCATACATTACACAGGCTTCGTACAAAGTCTTGAAAGTTTGGTAAATGCTTATTTTTAACCTTTATGTTTTCAAGGTTATAGGAATATGCTTGAATTTGAATATACGCTTTGAAAAATGCTTGATTTATCTGGTGTTTAATCGACACAATCACTCGTAAACCAAAAATCTTTTAATATTTGAAATGAAACAATTCCATTGTCATATTTGTTTGTTGTTTCCTGGCGTCTCACATCAGACAAAACAATAACGTACAATCAAAGTTAATATGACCTGGGAAAATAAACATTGATTGCTGTGGGTATAAAGGAATTCTGAAAAATGTACTTTTGCAATTGCATATAGTAACAATTTAGATGTAATGATAAAGGCTTCGAGGGTCTGGAAATGTTTGATTTTGGTACCTTGAAACATGCTTGAATTTTAATTTATGAACCCTGATTACACTTATTTTTATGCATTTCTGGCAGTATATCACAAAGCAAATTCAAAACAACTGTATTAATTCAGTAACATAGCCTACAACATACATACATACATACATACATACATACAAATACAGCAAGGATAAAAGATCCTACAGAGCATTTAAAAGTCAGATTGCAGAGGGGATAAACAATTTTGAATGGCAGTTAGTTTTAGATGCAGGTACAACATAACAACGCAGACAACAACAGAGAAAAACAAAGCGATAGAGTTTGATTGCTCACATCTAATTAATTCTTCTCTCTTTCCTCTTTTAGGCACCAGTCCCTCTCCTCTCATTATGTGGTCTCCTATGAGCTCAGAGTCCTCCATGCAGCCTCCCAGTTGCCCCCCTTCAAATGAAGTCTGGCCCAAAGAGGAGCCGGTTAAAATCTGGCCTAAAGAGGAGCCTGTGGATGTGGAGATGCACCAGACACCCTGTGACATGCCTCCTGCTCCTCTGCCGGATCACACAATGCAGCCCCCTTCTCTACCCGACGCCTTGTTTGCCTCTCCAGAAACATGGATCAGTTCCCTCCCAAGTAAGTTTGCAGTGCTATTGATCACCACACATCATTAAAAAGACAGTTCACCCAATAAAATATGTTTTATCCTCTTTCTCAGACTGCAGCATACAGATAGAATTAGTGCGGGGACACCTGCTGTAGCTTTGGGGCTCGCTACTATATCACAACCCAGTGTATGCAATAACCAAAAACAGCTGGACATTGTAGTTTTTATCAAACGATACCCAAAAATTAGTGAGCAGTCTGTTTTGTTGAGGACTATTTTTAGCTGTGGTGAGTATTTACAGCAGTGGGCTTGTCTCCAAATAAACTACAGTGCTAGTGAAACAATGTGGCTTTTTGATGTGTTTGTAATAGTTTTGGAGAACAATGGAGGTCTGTGGCACAGAAGAATACGTCACACAGCCAATACTTTTTAGAAGGATCAATTCATTCTAGAGGCTGACTGATAAGGGATTTTTGAGACTGATACCAATTTTAGAGTGGAACATTTCACTCATTACTGATATGGTGGCCAGTAGAGTAGTCTGGCTTATTATGTGAACAGTGTCGGGATAAAGCCTTACTCCCCCATTCGTGTTCTCGTTCTCAAAGTCTCTTCGCTGCAGCCGGGACTTAGTCACCCAAGACGGTTGTGATTGGTTTAAAGAAATACAAACAGGCCAGGGAGGTTTTTTCACTATCCAGGAGTGAAAGTGCACTGAATCCAGACCTACACCCCCAGCATGCACACAACACTGTAGAGATAAATCTGACAACACAAGACTACTGGTAGAGTGAATGTTTTAGCTGGAATGAAAATAGACCTTTTCTATGTGGATTGTGCACCGATTGTAGAATATTATATATATATATTTATATTATACATTATACATACAATGTATTACATTGTCCACCAGTTCTAGAAATGAGTACTGAAAAAATAAAAATAAAATAAATAGTTAAATAAACATCAGTACTGTAAGTTCAGTATCAGTCAATTGCTGACTATTTAAATAAAAAATACATAAAAATAAAATAAATAGCTATATAACACAATTTCTAAATCACCCCTAGCATAGTTTTCAGATTCATTTATTTACTCATAGACCACACAATGTGGTATGGAGTACAAACCATGAAACAAAACAAAACATCGATACAAGTCATACATATGTTCTGTAAAATAGGTTTTCATATCGGCATATATCAGAAAACATGCCGATACGATAGATGCAATATGTCCGTGATAGGCAAATATTGGCCAATAAAATCAGCGGTCAGGCTCTAATTAATTTGTTGACAGTAAGACATTATCAGGCATATTTTTTAATGAAAGTTATAGTATCTCTAGATCTTGGGGGCACTTCAGGTACAGTGGGAGACATTTTAAGTTTTTGGGTGAATTGTCCTTTTTTAAAATCTAAACATAACTTCATCAAACATGGTTTTAACATGTGCCTATATTTGTCTCTGCCCCAGTGACAGACCTGGAGGTGCAGTTCCTGTACAGAGGGAAGGAGATGTGTCCCACGGCGAACGTCAGTAACCCGCAGGGCTGCAGGCTGTTCTACGGAGACCTCGGGCCCATGGTAAACCAGGAGGAGCTGTTCGGGCCGGTGAACCTGGAACAGCTACGCTTTCCGACCACAGAACACATCACCAACGACAAGCAAAGGGTTTTCACTAACCGCCTGCTGGATGTGATGGACAGAGGCCTAATCCTGGAGGTCAATGGTCACGATATCTACGCAGTGCGTCTCTGCCAGTGCAAGGTGTACTGGTCCGGTCCCTGTGCTCCAAATCCTGCTGCTCCAAATCTTATAGAGCGCCAGAGGAAGGTCAAACTCTTTTGCCTGGAGTCTTTTCTCAGTGGTAGGTTTAATTTTTATTGAGGCAATTAGTAAAACAACTTGTGTTATATGTAGATTTAAATGCGATTTTTTAAAGATTTTAATTAGCATCTTTTCAGCTTTTAAAAAAATTGAATACTTGTATGTGCAGGAGTGATTGCCCACCAGCGCGGCCAGACACCAATCCCTCCTAACTTTGAAATCAGCCTGTGTTTTGGAGAGGAGTGGCCTGATGGGAGGCCCAAAGAGAGGAAACTTATCATGGTTCAGGTGAGAAATGTTGTTTGTAACAAGAAGTAATTCATCTTTGTGGTCATCACGGGACAATACAGGCCAGTATTCAGCGGTCAGACTCTTAACGTCACACCTGTGCATGAACAAACGTCATCTCTGTTTACAGCAGTTGAAAGAATAATTTACTAGAATAATCTGCAGGGAAATAGTTCACTGCTTGAAAAAACATTTTGCATGAAAATATTTTTTACAAGAGACACAAGCGGAAAATCTCTGGGGACATATTATGCTCATTTTGGGTTTTTACTAGAACATCTTTACATGTTTTAAACACAGTTTTTTCTCATACTGTCTATCTGAATATACTTTATTCACCCTCTGTCTGAAACGGTCTTGTTTTTTTTCTAATAATTATTTTTTGTTGAAGATTTACTTGGGCCACAGGTTGGATTCAAACCTGCGCCACTGCAGGACTCAACAGGACTATATATTAGTTGGATATTAGTTGTGACATCACAACCTTACGGAAGTCCTGGCGGCTTGTTTAAAGACCCTAACCACAATTTCTGAATACAGGCTGTGTACATTTCTCTGTGGATTGAGCATTTTGATCCTTGACAGTATTTATATAGCACCTAAACCTGCTTGATAATAAAGCTCACTTTTTACACTATGGGACCTTGCTATTATTTAAAGAAAATAAAGCCTGCTTACTTTACATTTAGCTGCAGCTCTTTAAATCTTTTGCATACAACTGTCATATTTCTCCTCTCATACTGAGGAACAACTATTCATCCTTGTTACATGTGAACCACAGGGCTGACTCTGAGTCTCTGATCGTGTGACTCATACTGTTCCTCTGTCCCTCCTCTGTCCTGCAGATCATTCCAGTGGTGGCCCGTATGATAAGTGAGATGTTTTCTGGAGACAACACCCGATCCTTCGACAGCGGCAGCGTTCGCCTGCAGATCTCAATCCCAGATATCAAAGACAACATAGTGACCCACCTAAAGCAGCTGTACTGCCTGCTGCAGACCCACCAGGGCCAGGACGGCTGGGCATTGCCCCCCGGCTCTGGCCTGAACATCGTCCAGGCTCTGCAGGCACAGTGAAGCTGCCCACACTGTGAACTAACATATATCGTATATATATCACTGTTTCACATTGCTACTGAGAGTTACCTACTGTTAGCAAAGAAGTACTTATGTGTAATCATATTTAGAAGTGTGCACACTATACTGTAGGATTCTTGTGCTTTTGTCTAGTTATGTGCTGTGTTGATGCTTTTCTGTACATAGAAGTAGTGCCTTGAAGCCTGCATCACTCTGCATTCTGCCATAGACATATGTGGTGACTGCATGGGCCAAAGTCCTGCTTGCTACAAGGGAACATTTAACATAGTTAATGAGTTACAGAAATCGCCCTGTGCCTTATTTATCCAAAACGGGTCAGTGATTACCAGACTTTCCTGGAGTCAAGAAACATTGCAGAATGCATTTTTATCTTTTGACCTCATATAAAATGTTTTGAAGCAACAGATGGGATTTGTATATGTTTGATAAAATATAGGCAAATATGAATTAAAGTATTGGTTTCTTCTTCTATTCATTTTTGACTAAACAATCCATCTGTACTTGAGTTTTTGAGATCCATTTATCTTGCCAGCACATGTAATTAGGGGTTTCATTTTTTTTTAACAGATATTTGACAAAAGTAACAATTTTCTTGTCACTTGGACAGCAGTTTTGTCTTGAGTTGTTTTATTTTTCCATCTATATTGTAGGATATTTTTGTATTCATATCTTTGATTTTTAAGCCATCTATTGTATCCAGGCAGCCATTTAACTAAACAACATTCAGCTATATGGATCTGTTTTTAATATGGATGCCACTGCACTTTGGGGTGCTGAATTATGTTTCAAGTCTAGTTGAATTCATCCTGTGATTGTATGTTTATTTTATCAATAAACAAATGCCAAAATAGCATTTGTGTTTCTGACTTTACTTTAATGGTGACAAACATATTAAAGTTGTTTCTGGTTTTTTTTGCTTGCAGGCTGACAGGTTTGTGAGTTGTGCTCATGTGACAGTGCTGACCTCCAGTGGTTTAGTTTAACAGCAGCATCTCAGTTTATATGAGCAGTTGAAAGAGTAGTTATATGCATGGAAATATTTCACTACTTGGAAAAAACATTTTGCATTAAATATTTTTATATATATAAACAATACAAGTTAATCGTAACACATTACATGGAAGTAAGGGGGAAAAAAACATGACTTTTCCATTAAAAAAATAGAATAAGAACAAAATTATTATATGAATAGATTTTTCCACTGTAATGATACATTTTGGTATTGAACTTTAGTCACTGGACCACATGCCATGGAAGTTATTTAAAAAGTCATGAATCTTCCATATTTATTTAAAAATAGAAAAAGCAAGTTATTCTGTGCGGAGAAAAAAAAAATCATTAGGGATTAACATGTAAATAGAATTTTAATGTTGCGGTTTGTGATAGTCAAACTATTTTTGTAACCATTTTTCATACTGTTTGGTAGTTCAGTTTAATAATGTCACTTTTTATATGTTCTTGTAGGTTAAGATATTAACATCTTAATCTGCAAAGTTAACTGTCGAAATATTTGTTGTGACTTAAAATTCTTCTCTGAAATGTAGTGGAGTGGGAATATACAGTAGCATACAATTAAAGATGATGAGTATATATATATAATATTATAAGATAATTTTGCTAAATATGGTTATGCTGTTTCCCGTATGTCCATTACATCACTAAGGACTGTGTTCTGGTTAATGTTTGGCAGTGTGACATAAAAAAAAAGGGCTTGTGGTTTTATTGTGGAGCCAGTCTGCCAAGTGTACTGACATGCTACTGACAGAGCTATGAAATGCTACAACACTGATTAAATGTCCTATCTCCATTTATTTTCCCTAACTGCTCTTTCTTTAGTATTAGCCTCATATATACATTAGATGAAGGAGGAGGCATTGGAAAGACACATGAAAGTATTTCAATCTGGATGTTGAATATAGATTAACGTGGCTTTGGTGAATTTTCTTTTACATTTATATAACTAAAGTAGCCTACAATAAAAAATTATAGTATTACAAAGATATGACCCTCCCTTTAGAGATAACAGTTAATATCAATACTGCAATATAATAAACACCTTTTTTTTTATCTCTTGTTTCTCTGTAGATCTATTTTTAAACCACTGCAGGGTGTACCGGGTATGTTGTAGGCAGTTATATGATAGGATTGTGACGGTCCTCTGGCTGTGCTGTGCTCCTTTAATGCACCACGTACCTGAGGGGCGGAGTTCTGATCAGTGATCATCGCGGATATTGGCAGCACCTGTGCCAACATTTTTAGGCCCCAAAATGTTTTTTTGTGTGTCTATTTTCGACGAGGAAGAAGGAAAACAAATAAGAGTTGGATCATTTATGCTGAATACTCACAATCCCACAACAGTGTACGATAGAAAAATGACAAAATGCTGATAGGGATCACAAGTTTATTCATAGACGCGGAGACCTTTAAGCTTTTCCAGTGATTTCTTCCGTATCTGGTAACCTTTGCTCAGACGGGATGCCACACTATAAAGATCTCACACCCAGAACTGAGTCGACTCAGTGTCCCACGCATCGTTTTGCTACTGACAGTGGACTTTGTCCTTCTCCTTTGTGAGGAAGTCTTGGGTGTATGTCGTTGACGGGATTAAAATATGAGTTGTATGTATACTAAAGGGTAAACAATACAACAGCATTCATCTACCAGACATCAAAGGTAAGAGCTCTTGACCACGAATCTCCACAATAAACTGGATGCCTTTGTTATTTGTGTAAATCACAGTGGATGGGTTTCTCTGTCTGCATTTCATTTAAGACAGTTCAAACAAAATCTACATCACCATGATGTCCCTTTTATTCCTTATAGTGAAAAAGTTCTAATTAGAACAGATATAATACTTTTCTGACTTACTGTTAAATCATGTTTTCATCTGCGTTTGTGTTGTAAGAGTGTCAGTAAATCTCTTTAAAATATGCAAACGCTTGAAATATTCCAATGGCACCATGTAGATGTTGTTAGGTTGATCACAGTGCTGCATTGCTAGGTGACATGATGATTATCAAGACCAATTTATGAATTTATTGCTAATAACCGAGGTGTTGTCTGAGCAGAGTCTCATTTTGCTCCTGATGTGTAAAAGTTTTTCTCAACTTAACAAAATGTTAATTATTAAGCCTCAGTCAAGTTTTAAGAAACACAAATGACACAACACCCCCCCTCCAAAAAAAAAAAAAAAGAAGATTTATAGATTCATTTCAGATGCAGGTTGCTGACGCAACTTACCACTGACATTACACATTCATGGTGTGTATGATTCATATCATGTATGATTCGGCAGGTGTGTTAGGTCGGTGCCCAAGATGTTGAGGAGCAACAGTCTGTTTGGCAATGACACCAGCAGCTATGCAGGATCGCTCCAGTCAAAGTATGGATTTTACAGTTTTATGTCGTTGATTGAACAAATGATTGATTTTTTCATTCATTATTTTATTCCTCAGTAGATGATCAACATTGTAAACTGCTTGCATTTGTTGTGACAGTGGTTACTCCACTATGGATGATGTGTCATCACAGGTGTCAAATCTGTCGAGGCCCAGTGCAAAGTCAATTTACTGTAAGTTAACACTGCTGTACTAATCAGTGGTTACACCCGTTCAGTTCAATTTCATGAATAATACAGAGCTCTGCTTTATGATCAACAGTACAAAGGAGGGAGTATGCAGTATCAATAAACAAGATGATGGACAAATTTCAATACAGAGTGGAGGTATCATACGTAACATTATCCATACAAATGTGACCGTTATGGATCATGTCATGTTTAATGTTGTGTTTCAATGCCTCTCTGCTGCAGCACTTATTCACTTGTGATCTGGATGGGAAGGAGTTGAGAAGCGTGGCGGACTGTGTGCAGCGGCTGAAGCTGCTGGACGGGATGGGTCGTGTGTGGGGTCAGAACATGCTGCTGGAGGTGCGCGGTGCCAACCTGCTGCTCTCAGACATTGAAACCAAGGTAACCAGCTTACAGACAGGTGACAAATTGAAATACAAATCTGATGAGAGTAGTCTCTTCCAGGATGACAATGACTCCGCATAAAGCAGGGGTGTCCAATGGGGGCCAGATCAGATAATGTGAAAATACCTGGAGGCCAAATGCTTCTCACTTTTTATGTTTGTTTTTTTTATTTTAAGTTTATTAAATTAAATTAGCATTGCCAGTTCATAACCAGCCCTGGTAGTGTTTTGCTTTTGAATCCTTCGCCCATGTAAAAATAGCTAGCTTCGAGCTGTTTCACTTTCCACTTACAGAACCTTTCCACCGCTCGACCGCTCGTCTTTATGCCTCTTTGCTGTAGCCATGTCTGCTACCTTGCAATCTTTGTTGCCGTCTGTTTATGAAAACGCATTAGTACCGCCTGCATAGTTCCTACTTGGTGCTTGCCTACGAACGGTATGATAATGCTGCCATCATGAGGTAAATGGAAAAAATGTGTAAACTTGCTTGATTAACCAATATTGTGTGGCGGGTCACACATCATATATTTTGAGAGACAAGCCGTGGGCCCATTGTATGCCTGGTATTAAGGGTCACTGAATGATTAGATGAGCATGAAAATAGATGAATATCGCCTCCAGAGTCACCATATCTGAACACCACAATCATGAAACACTATGTTTGATACAGTCAATCACCGTCTCCTTTTAGAAAGGTTAGTAATGTGGACTGGGCTCTCTGAACGTTCTAGTCTGGTCTACATTCTGCCATTAGCTTTTATTATATTCAAACATAACATCTGTTTCCACTTCAATGCAAACAACACACAATTCTATATTGAGACTATCTTCCCAAAGCAAATCAGTCGTGTGACAAAGTGACAAAGCCCTTTAGTGGCCATAGGAATTATGACTCTTCTCCGGAAGCAAAGGAGGATGTCAGGTGATGTTATTCTAAAAAGGTTTGACTTTCAGGGCATGCTCAGTGGTAGAGTGCATGCCCCATATACAGAGGCTAAAATCCTCGCCACAGCAGGTTTTACTCCTGCTCACAGCCCGTTTTTAAAATTCTTTTTTTTTTTAAATGTTTAAAAAAAAAAGAAAGTATTTTACTGTCTACTGTTGGCTACACTATCAATAATAGCAACAAGCCAAAAAATATATATTTTAAAAAGTCTGAATTTAACTAGGAAGACAGCTGTTTGTTTCCTATATCCTATTATGAGGTAATGTTGTTGTTTTTTTAGTCCTAGCATTGTATGTTGAAAAAAGTGAAAGAAAAGTCAAAGTATAGTATGTCAGAAAAAGGTCATAGTATAGTATGTTGAAAAAAGTTATAGTATAGTATGTTGAAAAAAGTTATAGTATGTTGAAAAAAGTTATAGTATAGTATGTTGAAAAAAGTTATAGTATGTTGAAAAAAGTTATAGTATGTTGAAAAAAGTGAAAAAAGTAATATTATAGTATGTAAAAAAAGTGAAAAAAAATCATAGTATAGTATGTCGAAAAGTCATATCGCAAAAGGTGAAAAAAGTCATCGTATAGTATGTTGAAAAAATCATAGTATGTTGCAAAAAAGTGAAAAAAGTAATAGTATAGTATGTTGAAAATAGTCACAGTATAGTATGTCAAAAAT
>JAOVVB010105007.1:0-12946 GCA_028570985.1 Heterobranchus longifilis | reverse complement strand
CTGTCATTTTCTTCTCTGCTTAAGAAACTCTTAAGCCTCTTAAATGTCCTCCTCCCCACTCCTAACAGCTTTCACCTTAGGAGGTCTCTTAACGGCTAAGATGCTGCTATGCTTTACCAGGATCTACTCTTAACTTTAAGGGCAAATTCTTAGAATCTAAGAATGTTCTTAGGAGCAACTCTTTGGAGCAACTCTGTCACCTGCATGCACACAAATTAAGGACACACATACAAAGTTAGAAATCAACCTCCAAACAAGTTCCACAATAAAGCACATGTATGAACTATGATGAGACAGATGACTTACCTTGTGATTCTAAAGCAAAGTTCGGCATAGTGTCCGCCAGAGGAGTCTGCTCTCAGGAAGTGCTGCTGTGCCTGTTTTAGTTGCACAGACAGTGTGAGGATTGTGATTCCTGAGGGATACAAAGCACAACATTTTTATTTTTTATTTCCAAGGACCCTCTTGGGCCAGGGACTAAAATCAAACCAGTTGTCTCAGGTTTTACAAAATGATAGGAGCAGAAAGTTTAAAGTCACTCACCAGCCAGAAGGAGCAGGAAGAATAAACAGCCGATGATGATCTCTTTTCCTGTGGTCCGAGTTTTCTGTGTTTCTGTGGCCTGGGTCCCTCTGGTCGATGTCTCTGTAGTGGTCTCAGTCAGACTGTCTCCGTCGTTTCCGGTGTTTCTGTCGTCGATTAACTTGTGGTCAATTGGCTCGCCCTGATCTAAAGGGTTCATATAACGGCGACCTGTCCTCCTCTGAAAGATCCTAAAAGATACAACAGAAGTTAGTAAAGGCTGATACGTGTGTAGAATTAGTCTGTAGAGTGCTAACCCATTTGTGCCCACAACTGAAGTTTCCTTTGGTGGTAGTGTTGTCTGGACTTGCAAGAAATCTGAAGAAAGTTTATAAATCAGTCAGATCGTTTGGCTGAAAAGTGAGTTTTCCTTATCATACTAATCTCTATAAACAGATTCATATGTAGAATCCGTAGGCAACGGGACCAGATTTGGGTAGCAGAAGTGCTCTGGTTTCCATTGAGCAGGCTTTGGTTGCATGCAGGTAAACAGTCTGTGTGGACGCATTGACCGAAATGCAATCTCGGAACCCATCGGCTATCATCTTACCACAATTTGGCTTTAAAAAAATTGTTTTGTTGTTATTTATCTGCATTCATGACGATATCTCTTTATGGAGACAATGTCTGGCAACTCCAACTCCATTCTCGCATCTCAAGTTGCTAATCGGTCTGCAAACAATGACCGGCACACGGAAGAGGAAGTCTTGGCCCGGATATCGTGCTACACCAGAATGCCCAAAATATTGGCCATTGAGGCTAATTTTAGAGGCTAAATCGTCGTCACTGATGGCTGATGTATGTATGTATGTATGTATGTATGTACGCAGGCTATGTATGTTTATATGGTAATAGGTATCATATGTATATACAATATGTATAGAAAATCCCTGCAGAAATCAATAAACTCAACACAACTGTTTAAGGATTTTATCTCTATTTCCCTTATGATACCCAATTGATATGAAATCATTACTTTCAATATTGCTTAGTTTTATGACCATAAATACTGTGTAATAATAGAATAGGTACCCCGTAGTTATAAAAATAACTACAGTATAAGTTCTTTGTAAAATCCCAAATTATTAGCCCTGTATTCCATGACTTCACATCTTGTTCCCCAGTACCTACATATAAGTATTGATAAGTACTGTACTGGTACACCATTAGTACAAAATAACGCATAATAACGCAGCATCAGAAAATACAGGTCACAAATAACTGGCACATGTATGGCGGCTCCATCAGCTTATGGTTGCTCTTTAATTTTCCACCTCCACCCCTCTGTGTCCTTGACGGTGGCTTATCCTCTCCTCCTTGATTTGGCTACCAGCCGTGTGCCTACATGAGGTCATTCATTCTTTGATGTAAGGCTGTTTGGCATTGCGTCTCATGAGTAGAAGCCATCTATACTGCCTTTGATCGCAGTTTTGATGTAACTGATGGAGCAGGGTTTATGTGGTAGCTGTCTGCCGCCATCCTCTTCTAGCTCCCTCACAGCTGGTCCTCCGTTTCCCCTGCGGCTTCCTCCTTAACTCTGACACCTGTGTTTGGCGCCTCTGACAGGTAAATCACGACAATGACCTTGCATAGCTTTCACTGAACTACTCAATCTACTGTACGCCGCCCATTCCACATACCCTGGATCTATGTCTTTCGCCACCAGCCTATGATGGCCAGCCCCGACGATCATACCGGTGATGAAATGGTCTGTCCCCGCATACAAGCAGCCTGACCGGGAAAATTAATTAAGCCAGGCAAAAAGGGGGGAGGTTAGGCGTGGGCCTGCATGACTTTTGCCTTTACAGGCAGCCAGAAAAGCTGTGTTTACATAGGGGGAACAGAAAAACATACATGTGCATTGACAAGTGGGACTTTCATGTGCTGTAATGTTGTGTTAATGAGTAAAACAAGCGGCTCTGTGTGTGTGAAAAAACAGCATGTCACTAAGCGAGACACCTTCAGCAGCTGTGAATTTAAACATACGTCCACACACATGCTGCACTTGTACATAAACACAGCCACACACAAACCAGCACCAGAAACAAGTGACAGAGCTCTGCACAGTGCTGTCGGCAAATAGGTGACTCACACACGGCTCACGTGTTGACACGTATTCTTGTTGGGTCAGAGCTTTAGAGAGGCAGAAAAGGTCACTGCACACCTGCACACATCATGGTACCAGCCCTTTCCACTTTATCATTTCCACTGGTCCTCCTCCTGCCAATAACATCTGACACAACGGCTGACACAAGGCGCCTTTCTACAGAGACGAACACAGCGAGGAGGTGAACAAGTGCGTATTCGGCGCTGAAGATGGGATGCGAGAGGCTCTATGCGTGCAAAGCCTCCATTCATCATTGTCAGTAGCCTTGTGTTGTCTGGCCAACCACCAAAAAGCTTGGGGATGAACCATTGACTCCTGTAAAAGGGGTTTCCACTTAGCTGTGCCTCAATAAAAAGGGCCAATGCACTTAGCGTATTGTTAATTACCCCACTTCAAGTGAAGCAAAACCCCCATTAACTTAACATAATGGATTCTGTCACCACTTGTTCTGGGTAAATGATGGGGTTGTTGTCAACGCAACAGATACGTATCTTAAGGATTACTTGGTGATGTGTGTCGTGAAAGGAGATCATTCAACAACAATTTGCATTTGTTCTTGTACCGTACAAGAACAAATGCAAATTGCTGTTGAATTATCTCCTTTATCAACATTAACTTTGTATTTTACCACTGGTGGTACTTTTGATGCAGATAACTTTGTTTGTTAACCATTCTTTTTTTATCTGGATATGGGCGGCTTCTCGGTATGTCGAAATCAGGATGGCACAGATTGCAGCCACTGGATAATCTGGAGAAGAAATCTGATTCAAAAGTCAGACAGGTTTTGTGAAACTTGGAAACAACTGTAATAACACTTTTTTTTAAAGTCAAATAACAAGACTAAGGCTACATTCACATTACAGGGTTTAATGCTCTATTTGGATTTAGTGCTCAGATGCCTTTTTTTTTGTTTGGCAGTTCACATTATTTTCTTAATTTTCTTCTAATTGCAGAAGCAAACCAGGAACCAAGAAAACGTTTTAGGCTTCATTCTAATGGATGGGTATCATCTTGGCGTCCGGTATCCATTTCTTATAATACATCCATAGCTAAAAAGCTAATGTCAGCATGCTAATATGTTCATAATGACAATGTTAACATGCTGATATTTAATGTTTACCGTGTTTACCATTTTAGTTTAGAATGCTAACTTTTGCTAAATTAACACTGCAGGTGTTTGGTCATAAACCAAAGTTAAAAGTTGAGCAAAGTTGACCTGATAGCCTAATGGCCTGTACCAAAGTTACCACCAAGGCTATTAAATCCTGTGGGGAAAACATTTGTGCCAAATTCCATGGCAGCCAGTAGTTGTCGAGACATTTTACTGGGATCCAAAGAATGTCAGCTTCATGTTGGTGTGGAGCTGGATGAAAATTCGGGGGATTACCAACTTTTAGGATTCATTGTCTGGGAACATGAGTGTCTGTATCAAGTTTTGTGTCCATTAATCTAGTAGTTGAAATATTTCAGCCTGGGCCAAAATGGCCCTAGGGCCCCAGCACTAGCGTAGTATCCTCTTTTGCACATTAAAAGGAACTGATGAGAAAAAGTTCGGACTCGTCTGTCTTTTAGAGGTCATACAAGTACACAAAAAGTGTACGCGAGACTGGAAATATCTGGCCTAGTTCTGAACTAGCCCACTCTAAATGGGTACACTTCTCTCAAGGGCAGCTGCCTCAATGTTTATTAGTCTTTTTTAGAGACAAATGTGTTTGTGCCTGTATGTGTGTGTGTGTGTGTGTGTGTGTGTGTGTGTGTGTGTGTGTATGAGTGTGTTTGCACCCTTGTGGTTTTCCACATGACTTTGAAACAGATATTATTGGTGTAGCGAGGAAGCGAGCGGATGAAGACTTCGCTTCTTCTCAGTTTGAATGTGAATGATGTAGCAGCGAGAGAGCCAGCACTGGAGAAAAATGCTAGAGTCAAATTCAATTACCTTAAGTGGACCAGACTCAAAATGAGCAGGTCTGTTTCAAATTGGGCCCGTTTTCAACTCACAAAACACCCATTTTACTTCACTAAATGTAATATGAGCTCAGAGGCAGTGCCACTGAGATTAAGACTTTTACAGACAAAAAGGGGCTATCAGCAGTTAATGTCTATAACTCAACACAGCGGTGTCACTGTAGATGGCAAATTATCACCAACTGTCAATGCTCTACTTTCTGGGGGTCTGGATTTCTTGCGATCGCTGTCTTATTGGATAGTCACTATAGGGTAACGTTTCACTTTGAACTCCAGAACAATGATCATTGTCTCTGTAGTGATAGAAACTTCTGGAAATATTCCTTTTCAGCTTCAGCCAGATCTTTCAGTCATTACAGTAAAAATATTACCTGTAGGAGGCAAAGGAAGCCCAGACAGCCATGTGTCAAACAGCCCAGCCCAAAGTAATATCCGCCGACTATTCATCTGACACAAGAAACCTTTCCCACATGCAAACATGCACTGTGCCTCACGTGCAGCCGTTTGGCTCATTTAATTTGTCTAATCTTTTAGGGAATCGCTCGCACTTTTTTGTCAATGAAGATCTTACCTTTAAAGAGAGTGATACTCAGGAGAAAGACAGAGGTAAATTACATAATGAGATCAAGGGCCAGAGTGTTTGTGTGACCCAGATTGACGAGTAGTGAGCAGACACGATCTGAGAACCATTATGCACTCTGACAGGTCCAAATGAATGGGCCATTTTCTAATGCGGAACAGGGATGGGGGGGCCTCGGATACTTCAGATGTTTCAAATTCAGTAAAAACAGTGACCTCCCTCCAGAGATCTGCGAAAATAAATCCCCAGTCACACACTCTGACCACAGGAAAAGAGAAAAATGGGCCCTGTCTACACAGCCCACTCGCTCGCTTTCTCACCAGCACGTGAGACAAAGTGGAAAAGTATGTGGCGCTCCGCTCACATTATGGTGCATGTTTTTCGTATGTGTTTCATGTTTTGTTTTGTTTAGTTTAGTTTTTTCTGTGTAAATGTGAAATAGTGCAGTGTCCCTCTTTTCAGTGCATACGTGAATCTTTGGCATGTGTCTTTGTGTAAAGGAAATTATGTGTATGTGTGGTTTCACGTGATGTGAATGAGTGCGTGCTAACTGATCCACTGAAAGACCAGTTGTAATACTCGTGTGTGTGTGTGTGCGTGCGTGCGTGTGTGAATTGTGCAGAATGTCTGTTTTCTCCATTTTCTTTTCCCCTCTTGTTCTCTGCATCGTCTCCCACTGTCAGTCTGCCCACTAGGCCAGCGTCTCTGGACCTCAGCCATGAGGAGGCCACTTTCTGGCTCCAGTAATGTGTGCTGAAAAATCCCTACTTGAACTCCGCAGACCCTGCAGCTTCATGAGAATCCAGCCTCTGGCTAAAGAATTGCATGTCTGAATTCCAACGCTGGCTGGTAGAGGTGCAAAAACATATAAAGCACAGAAGAGGCCATATATGTCATGGAGCACAATGAATCACAATATTAACTAAATCTGATCAGTTATGACTCCAATGGTACATGTTTTTGTTTGTAAACATTAAGAGGCACTACACCCAGCAATCCTCAGGGGCCTCGACTGAAAGTCTTAAAAAATGTCCTTGTCCTACAGAAACCTAAAGTCACTTTGAACAAAGATGTTTAAATTGGGGTTTGTGGCAAACTGAGGTATTTGAGAATGTGAACTTGTTTCCAAGTTCGGACAGTTGCTCTTTATGAGAACATGCAAGCCATTTATATTCTCCAGTTTAGATTTATGCAGCTGCCTTGATTCCTTATTTTATTATTTCGTTGTTTTTTGTTTTTGTTTTTGTTGTTGTTGTTTCTTTGTAATTTTTTTTTTTTGCAAAAAAAAAGGAGCTGGGAACTTGTGAACAGATAATTCCTATTTTGACATTCATTTTAGACTAAAACCTGTAAGAAAACATATTTTAAGAAGTAAGAAATGTGAAACTCCAAACTGTTTGTGCATGCGTGCGTGTCAAGCCTTGAACCTTGTGTCATGTATCCGATCAAACCATTAACTGTCTTTATAGTTACTAGCAAAATTAGATTCAATTATATGTCTTATTATTATATGTATATGTTAACAAGTCCTCTAAACTATAAGACACATAATTTGTTTGTTCCTACTCTCTAAGACGACCCACAGGAGCGTTATTTGTCCTAATACCTAAATGTAACGGTCGCCATTTCAAACACGTTGTGAAATGGTCGAAGTTCGATTAGGTTGGTTCAAAAAAAAAATTGTGGTTTGGGTTAAAAACGGTACATTTGACCTATGGACCTAACGACCTGGTGTCGTTTTTTGGTGGTGTCTCTACATATGTCTGCAAGTATTTGGAGGTAGGCAGTATGCACACCAAACCTCCCCAACAATAAAGGTTAAAAAAGTTCACAGTACAAAGTTCAACCCCATAACTTCTGCTCACAGGTCATGCTTTTTAGCCCATGTCACTCAGCCTGTGAGCGTGCCTGCAGAGACGAGGAAACCATAAAACCATGAAGTGCTTCTTTTCCTTTCCTCTGACACATTTCTCTTTCGGCGGTGCTTTTTTAGCACACTGAGCAGGAGGCAGCGGCAGCAGCAGGAGGAGGCTGATGGAGAGGGCCACCTGAACAAACCCAGTGTGGAACCAGGCCGGCAGGACAGCCGGGCCCAGCCAGATTTATGACTCTCCGCCTCTCTTTTCCCACACAGAGGCCCCTCTCTGGAGCTTCTGGATGTATTGGACCCTGTCTATTACTTTTTGTCACCTCTGTCTACCTCTCCTTCCTCTCCCTTTCCTGTCCTACTTTCCCATCTCTCTTTTTTATGTCCATCTATCGTCCCCCTTCCGCTTTTTTCTCTATCGTGGTATCTCTTTCTCCCTTCTCCCCCTCCTTTTTCTCCCAGACATCCTGGCCAGCTGTTCATCCAGACAGGGTGTCTACAGCTGTCTGTGCGAAGCTGAGTTGCAGCTCCAGAGGTAGGTCGCACAGCCTGCGGCGTGGAGCTCTTTCCCAACACCTCTGTCTCCTCTCTCTTCGCAGCATCCGTGACCTGAGCATGACCTTGACACCACAACTACATGTTTTCTCCAAAAGCGCCCACACACACTGCACAGAGGTAACGCTGCAGAAAATACTAACGCAATATATTGTGTCACACAGAAGCACAAGATGCACTTAAAAAAAAGCCATTCTGCACACAGAAACTATAAAATTAAGCCTAGCTTTGAGGGTGTAGCATTTACAGTACAGTAAACACACACACACAAAATGAAAAAAAGTGCTCTCAGCCTTTCTCTTTCTTTTTTTCTTCTCTTCTCCACCCAGCAACAGTGAGGCCTTGGCAGAGACTTCACATTGCCCCGAGTAAAAATCAAACCACTGACTACAGACATTCAGTAAATGGGTAGAAAATGTCCCCAGACAAGAGTAAACTCTGTTACAACACCCCGTGAGACAAGAGGTAGTAAAACCAAATGAAGTGTGCAGCAAATTAGCCCTGCTTTGCTGCAGATATTGCAATAATTAATCCAGCCCTTGCACGCTTTTCTGCTGTGGTATTCTCCTCTGTTGGCCAAGTCGATCTCAGATGAGGGACTCAAAGAACTCTCAACTCGCTTTTTTTTTCTACAGAAGACTAACATTTCCAACTGTATTTGTCCTTATGTTGTAGAGAAATGTTTCTCGAAAAGTTTTCATAGCTGCGTCCCTGTTATTTGTTCGAATTCCAGGGTAATCGAGGTAGGTAAAAAATAACATTCTTCTCTACGTCAACAAAGGAAGAGTTCGATTATTGGAGGCAACAGCCTAAAACACTTGAAGCATACTACACTGTGAGTGAACTCAAATTTACAATATGCTGGAGTTTCTGTTTTGCCAAACAGTGTTATGTTATGAATCTTGGGAAGCATGGTTTATTACCTATGGGGGGTCTCCAGTGTTTCTTGGTTGGTTGTTAGAGTAAACTCCGTTGCCATCTGTGCTGCATGGCGGAGACCTGAGACCTCGGAGATGGACGTGTTTACTCTGCAGTTAATCACCATGTCTGATGCGGCCTCTCTGGACGTGTGAGGGGGGGAAATGCCGGCTAAATGCAGTCACCACGACCTAATGAGGTGGTTTAGCTGCAGCAGCGCGCCATCAGCCGTACTCTGTAATTCAGAGACACCGACTCAACAGTTCCCCTGGCCAGCCTGCGTCACAAGTGCGTTCGTCCGTATTCGCCATGTCGCCCACAACCCCGTGAAACATGTTGAACGACTGCTGCAGGAGACCGGGGTCCAACGTGCCGTCAATCAATGTGGAGTGTGTGGTTTGAAAATGGGGAGAGCGAGAATGGTTACGGAGAAGAAAAAAAATTACAGTTTCACCGATTTTCGTGGGGCAAAACGTCAAACTTCCCATATGAAAGTAAAATGAGTGTAAAATCTGTTGCACGTACGCACGCTGCACATCTCTGCCACATACAGAAGGCACGGCAACAGGCCTTTCTCCTCCTCTCTGTCCTCGTGGCACAGCAGTGCTGTTCTTGGCAGCACCCTGTGCTGTAGCCCCACTCTTTGCTAATGGTTAAACAGCATGCCCATGCCATGCTCGCTAATGACAGGCTAGGCTTACTCCACTGAAGTGGCGCTTTTCAGAGTCAACGGTGCACAAAGAGCATATCGAGCACCTCCCAAAGCAGCTGAGGTGCTGTGAGGACACTGTCTGCACAAGAACGCACACGTATAACAAACGAACAACAGAGAAAGTGTCTGCCGATGGTGACTGATGGATGTGGAGACTCAGATTTTTTTGTTTACAGCATTTATCTTCTCGGAGATCTCTCTTTCTGATACCACTCTCGAGAGGTATCAACTTCCAGCTTCGAATCAGTTTCTGTTCACCATCTATAAACCTTACATTTATGTCATTTCTCATTTTCAAAGCATTGATCTAATTTGAGTTTAAACCAGAGATGTAAGAGAACTGGATACAGCATTCGAGGCAGGGCCTCAAGTTGCTTAGTGACGCATGAAGCCCAAAGAAGTTCAACTGCAGGACTGCTGACGCACTGTTGGGCCCATAGAGCAGCACAGTAGAGACTTCCACTGACCGAGCCAGCTACTTCCTGTTTTGCTCTCCACTAACTTGAACTGGGATTAAATGATTGAATCGTGCGGCTCTTCTAGACTTTCCAAATGTTATCAGACCGAATGGATCAAATTCGGAAAGTAAAATTCGTTTTGCTGGGGTTGTTACGCTCAATTTACAGACGTCTGTTTCTATAGGACTTCTATAGGAGTCTATAGGAAAAAATATTTTATGGCCCAATGGCATCATGTGATAGACACGATAGACACAATTGTAATTCCATCATTTGTCCACTATGTCAAATTGGCTTAAAAGCCTGCCATACTTCCTGGGGTCCTGGTTAAAACCATTAAAATCACCAAAATCTGACCTGATCGTCTTGTTGTTTTTGGTAAAGTCGATGTGTCCCAGAATGAACTCTCTCAAATATTCTGTATATCTTACTGACAGATTTGTCTACACATGAGAAAGAACCAAAAGTAAACCTCTCCTGGATTCATAAGCCAGAACTCCTGGCACTGACTTTCTCACCTTCACTGAACAATCAACAGATGAGAACAAGTTTGTTTGTCTTTCAAAACAGGAGGAGAGCCAGAGCGCTTTGTTTGACTTGACATTTGTTTAGTCATATTATTAGGACAGTAAACTTCCGGGCTGAGACGGTATGTACACCACGTTGGGCCTCTTTTTTTTTTTTTTTTTTACATTTCCCATGAGACAGCTAAAATGTAAGAGGACCTCCAGCTATTCCCACAAGAGGTGATGTAGGGGAGGTAAAGTGTAGGAGAATTTCATGCACATCATCCATCATTTCCAGCAAGCAAAGCATGAATATGTGTGCACACGTGTATTCATGTGTGTGTGTGTGTGTGTGTGGGCATGTATACATCTAAAGGTATGCATTCACTCAAACTCTCTTTCTCCTCGGGATATCTGACTCTCAGATCCTGACACACTTTCCCAGCATCCACAGGCTGGATCTGTTTCTGCCCCTCGGCGAGCCCATTTCCACACTTCCTCAGCAGAAAAGGTGGGAGCGAGAAGAATGTGTCTTTTCATCAAGACTGGCGCGGCATGAATATTTCAAACAGGCAACATGATTCCTCAGTGCCACCCGACACAAAGGAGAGGTCTCTGGGTGAGCTCGGGGGTGGGGCGAGGTGAAATCTCAGATTGGAACTTGGCTTCCAGGCACCACCTGCTCGCAGTGACAGACAAGGCCCCCGGGGCCCGGTGCCGTGACATAGGTTTGGTTAAACCCTATCTGACCATGTCTGCATGTATCAGTGCCAGGCCTGCCACTGGAACTGTGTCTCTGCTGTGGAAAACCATCAGTACAAGCCCAGGCATGTGCTTGCATTGTTGATTGTGTGTGTGGATGGAGAGGATGGGTGAGTCTGTGGACATACCAGGCATTCCACGTAGGCAATAAAGCCAAATTGAAGGTGGGGGATTAAAGCCGGGGTGTGTTGAGTGATACCTGGGCAGCTGGGACTGAGAGAGGTTTAGCATGGCTGAGAGGTGCTGACACTGCTTTGGGTGAAAAGTGGGGAAAGATTAAGCTGGAGTGGAGACTTTGCCCCATTTTCTGGTCAAACCAACATTAACTAGGTTGTGCTCCAATTTTTGACTCAGAAATAGACAATTATGCCCTAAAAAGTGCCGGATATTGCACACTCTGAAAAGATGTATTTGCCCCAGTTGTTCACTCTTCCCACAACTAGCTTAATTGGTTTTATAAGACTTGAGTGGTTTTCTTTACTGTTGCACTGAGCGAAATGTGTATCAAACATTTCTGTCAAATGGTACTGATTCCTGTACTGCGTTACTGCCAACATGCTGTCATATTGTTATTGTACATGTTCATGGTGGCGACCCTGGATGTCACGTTGGTATGATATCTCCACATTTGTTTGGGTTTAGAAACCTTTCCAGTGTGCTGCTTAAGTCATTGGCCAAACACAGGCCACGCTACAGATCAGAAGCAGATAGCAGATATATGGTTAAAAAAAAAAAAATACATAGGGAACAAAATGTTCTTTCAAATACACTGCAACAAGGAAAGGTTCACATGTCTACAACAGTGGTCTGTGACCACTTTAAATAGATTTTTTAAATTAGATATTTTTTATGTATGAGTTGTGAGCTGTTCAACCAAAAACTCTTCACAGATTGATTAAATAATTGTAGAAGGCTGAAGAGGTAACACCGTCCAGTATTTTATGAAACAACGAGACTTTCTGAGCAGATGATGGCGCAACAGGAAAAGTCAGGGGGATTAAAGGTTATTACAATACATCCCGATGGGAACCAAATTTCATGTCAATCCATCCAATAGTTGTTGAGATATTTCACTCAAAACTACAAATGTGTACCTGATGGTGGCACTAGAGTAAAAGTTAGGGCATCACCAAAGTCACCAGTAGCCTATGCAACATCTGGGAACCATGAATGTCTGTACAAAGTTTTTTTGCCAATCCATCAAGTAGACGTTTGATTTTTTTGGTTAAATTAAATAAATCATTGTTGGCCAATAGGCCTATAAGAAAAAAGCCAGAATAAAATGTTTCTTTTTCATCATATTCAGCCTCCTCAGACTGATCCAAACCAACCAGAGTTCTCAACAAGTCCCCCAAAACATATGACCACATAAGTCGGTTGTTCCTATGCAACCCAGAACCACAGGAGCATTTTCCGTCCTCATACCTAAAAGTGACAGTCGTGGTTTGTTATTTTGAAACGGTCATAGATTTAGGTTTAGGCACAAAAACTACTTGGTTAGAAAAAGATCATGGCTTGGGTTAAATATAGTACATTTGCTACATTACTGCACTTCGGTGGCCTAATTATCCATGTGACGTATGTGATGTATTTCTGTTTGTTACCTCAACTTAAAATAACTTGCAGTAAACTTTTAGTTTCAAACAGCTCACAAACACCAGTCTCTGGGTCAAAGTCCTGTGATTGTTTGACCCATCCACCTCCTGTCTGCCCTAAACGTCTTTTCTCGCTCTTAATATGACATGTGCAATCTCTACCAACATAATTTGAACACTTAATATGAACATTCATCATATGCACTCAGCACCAGTCACTTTAACCTCAGCACCTAAGCACTTTAAAACTACCTCCTGGTCGACCTCATGTCGCTCTTTTATCGTGTTATTTGTCTGTCTGCAAACCGGGTAACAGTGGATGCTGTTAATCCTTTTTTG
>JAOVVB010104997.1:0-12946 GCA_028570985.1 Heterobranchus longifilis | reverse complement strand
CTGTTTTTATGTTACCTACTGTTTCTATTTATTTGTTTATATATACTTTTGTGTTTTTGTGTTCTTGTTAATGCACCATATCACCAAGACAGATTCCTTGTGTGTAAAAACTACTTGGCAATAAACACGATTCAGATTCTGATTCTAGATTTGAATTAATATTGATGATTCCAGCCACATAACTATGGAGCTCCAAAGTGTCCAATATTAACTAAATAAATAAATAATATGCTTTACTCACATCTAAACCTTCTGCTCCCTCACTTGAGAGAAGCAGAGATGTGACAGCAGAGTATTAATGCGCCTCTGCTTCTATGAAAAATGTACATATATTAAACATGATGCGTTGCCTGGCCATGAGCCCACAGCACATTTTGATTTTTTGAGTTTGAATAGTTTGAACACATGCGGATCAAATATATAACTTTCAGGCGGAAAAGATACCATGAGCTTAGATACTGAGAGAATATATGTTTACAAGGGTCTGAGTTTTTACTTTAAATTAATAACATATGTTCGGTCTGTTAATGTCTTCATTTGTTGAAATGTCACAGTTGAGGAAGGATGTGTTAAGTTGCATTACATTATCTTTTCTGATATGTTTTTACATAAGTTTACATTTGGGCCACAAAAAAATGTTTTCCTTAAATGAGATTTAAAAAATGCAATATATCGCCTTGCTTACAGTATCACAATATATTGGATTGTAACCAGATTCTTGCCAGTACACAGTCCTACTCGTCATGTTGACGTGTCAAAAAGTCAGAGGCGATAGAGTTAGGCCAAAGACATCAGGGTTAGAATTAGTACGAGCCAATCACAGCACAGTAGGGCGGGACTAGGCGAAATCTCTCTGCTGCCTCACACTTTTTCCACTCTGCTCTCCACTTTTGCTCTCTTTCCACCTGCTTCCTCTTCCTGCCTTTCTCTGCCATGTCTGTCAACCTACACCATCGTTCTCATCTCTCTTCTTTCGCTCTACCTCTCATCTCTACTCTCTCTGCTGTGTCACCCTCTCCCCTCTTATCTCTCTCTTTCCCCCGTCTTTCAACTTTGTATCACTCTCTCTCTTTCTCTGCCACTTTCATTCCTTCTGTTCTCTTACACCCTCTCTTTTTCCACTTCCTTCTAAACTCCCCTCCCTCCCTCTCTCTCCAGCTCCCCCCTTCCCCCGGTGTCATTGTTCCACTGCAACCTGGCAATAGAAAAGACTAATGGGAGACTATTGCTGATACCGAGACAAAGCACAACACTGTAACCTCTTCTCTCGCTCTCACACACACACACACACACACACACACACACCACAGAGGAACACAGTCAGTGGCGTTTCTAGACCTTCTTGACTGGGGTGGCCCAAGTGGGGCACTGAGGGGGGGTCAAAACACTGGAAGTCAACAACGTCATATTTAAGTCTATGTTCTGTATGTTCAACAGTTGTTTGATAAATTGCTATTAAACACAGACAGAGAGGATTTGAATTTATATTTTTATTCTCAATTCTCATCATTTTGGTGCTCTCGATTTTCCTTTGGTGCTGGCTAAAACATCTTTGGGGAGCGCCAAAGATTTCTCTGTGCATGAAAAACCCTGGCTTCACTTTTCAGTCCCGGAAGCTCCGTCCCCTATTTTTTACAGTCTATGGTTACGAGTTGTGAATGGGAACTGTGCGTAAAATTAAAGCTTGAAATGTGTTACATGACACGCAAAACACGACGAAAAGCGGTGTGCTATTTATACGCTTACCCATGAGATCACGGCGAAACGTGCCCACTGCAGCCTATATATGTACAAACCCACACGCACAGCAACAATAAGCAACACTCACATTCACCCTCCTGACCGCCTCACCACATAAAGACTACTTACATTATGTGAAGGTATTTTATTTTCATAATGGCTGCACAGTCTCTTGTACAGTAGACTTAATTTACTGTCCTTGGAAACAGAATGTCCTCCTATCTGCATTTCAGTTTGCACAATGGAAGGACGATTGCCTTTGCTCTCTCATCACTCTTCAAGTTCAAGTAGAATTTATTTTGTCCTCATGGGACAACTGGTTTCACAGCAGTGAAAAACATAAATCAACACTAAACAATCAATAATCACACTTCTCAATCTAACAACTATTGATGTGGAAAGAATCAAACATCTACACTGCTTCAGAAATTGTTATTATAGCATGCATTGTTTCACAGCTATCGTTAACATGAGTGCGAGACATTGTGACTGGATGCACTGATACCTCTTTTGTTTTCAGACCGAGTACAAGTTCTTACATTTGGGTACTTGCCGATACCGAGTACGGATACAAGTACTAGGGTTGGGTGTTGTTTGTTTGTTTTTTGGCACCGGTGGCAGCGCCGAAACAGTGCCTGAAATAATTATTTAAAAAGGTAGGCTACACGGTATAAAGTGTGATATAACTGCTTTAAGCTTTTTAACCGTGTTTAATCCAGCTATTAGCTAACGATACGCTAACTTTACCTTCTGCCAAGTACATACCCAACCCTAGTTTGCAGTCTGCTCTCCTCTTGTCATCATTTATCTTAAAATATCTCCAAACTGCCGCCATTGCTACCGCCTGCCAGTTCAACTGACGAGGGGTGAATCGTGTTGCCATACAGTGGTAGTATTGGAGTAGATTTACGAATACATGACCACAGTATCGGACCCGTTACTGATACTGGTATTAGTGCATCTCTGGTTGTGACTTGACATCAGCCTGTGTGCCTACAGCCTCTGGTATCAATACTGATGGAACAGCAGGCCAAGGAAATTCAATATATGGGCATGTTCTAACATCATGTGTTGGTGTCTCGCCTGGATGTTGGTAATGACATGTACATTGTTTTCTAACAACATCATTATGTCAAACCCCTTGGCAGATGTAAAAGTATAATCACACACTATACGTTACACGTGAGGAGCACAGAAAGTGTGTGGCTTTTCATATTATGTATGGCACATGTTTGTGCAAGGCTTTGAATCAGTGCTGGCTGTCTTTAAAGAGCCGGACAGGAAATAATGCCAGAATGTGACACAAAAGTGGTGCTTTTCAGTTTCTATGGAAGTAATTTGTGTTTCACCTTTACCAGAGAAAAGGCTTCAAGGATGAGGACTCTCTTCACCTTGGATTATCTCAGGGAAATGTTTCCAACAGGACTAGTGTGAAAGTGTGTTGTGTCATTTTCTAAAACCAGGTGTTGGGAAATTGTTCATATAGATGTTTTCCTTCTTTCATTCAATAATAACCGTTTTACCATCTGAACCCCAAGCAGTTTCTTGGCGTTTTTTGCTCCAATCACATTTTTAGTCATTGCAATATAAAGTCCTGCATCTCTATGGAAACAGCAGAAACATGGCTAGAAGTAGAGAGAACTCAAAAATCTCTTATTTGCAGTACAACACAGTTACAATGCTGAAAATCATACAAAAGGAGGAAAAAAATGCAAGTTGAGTTTCTTTGATAATTTATTTTACAAAAATGGAAAAACAAAACATCTCTATATTGGGAAAAAATGGGGCCTATGCATGCTATACATATTGAACTAGGAAAGTGCACTTATAGAGTGCCGGTCTCCTCTAGGTGTGTTTCCCTCCCAAACAAAGAAGAGTTGAATCTCACCCTATTGTCCTTCCCGGCAGAGCCCTGTGCAGGCCTTTTTTCTTCATCTCGCACCTGCAAACATTCTGACCATGCATACACGCCTGGCCCCGCACAACAGTTGTTTTCTAGAAGGTTACCCTAGATTTGCGAAAACAGGGAAAACCTCTCATAAGACTCTCCGAATCCTAACCTTACCATTCAAGGTAGTCTCGCATAGCCAGACACCACTGTGTCCGTGCTGGGGTGGAGGTCTGGATTGAATGTCTTTCACTCTGGTATCGTGGAAACAACTCCCTGGTCTGTTTATTTTTCTTTAAAACAATCACAATTGTCTTGGGTGGCGCTACGCCCCGACTGCAGCGAAGGGACTTTGAGAACCACATGGAAGGAAGGAGGGACTTCCTCCAGGCGGAAGTGTAGGGCTTAATGCCGACACTGCTTAGGTACCCAGCCAGACTCATTTGAGGTTAATGCCTAACCTTACCTATCTTGCAAGACTTCAAGAAACAAATCTAGGGTTACCTTCTAGAAACGTGGCCCTGCACAACGGAATTTGTTAGTACTCAGGCTTCTGGCCCCCGTTGGTTTTAGTGATATTTGTGTTTTGGTAGTCTCATGTAGCCAGACTTATCTCCACATTGCTGCTGGGGATTGAATGTGCTTACACTCCTTGATAGTGAAAAAAACCTCTGACCTGTTTGTATTTCCTGTTACAATCGTCCTGGGCGGCGGCACATCCCGACGGTGCCTCTGCAAAATAGTGCCAGAAGGGAACCCATTTTGGTGGAACACCTACACGAAAATGTTGTAAACATATTCTTTGTAGATCTTTACAATAATTCACTGAAAGAACAGAGCTGGCCTGCCTTATTACATGATCCAAATCTTCAAAGCTTGTCATTCTCATGTTTGGGACTTTGGGAATGGGAACACAGACACCCTGTGCGGACAGGAAGTAAGCCTGCCAGACTAGTGTTTAAGGCGCCACAGGCCATCGGTCGGACTCAAACCCGGGCTGCTGCAGTAAGGACTCAGCCTTTGTAGGGTGTCTCGCCTTTTGATGTGCAATTGAAGCAGTTGTTGATTATTTGTGGCCCCTACCAGCCGGTTAAGTGAGGAGTCAGCAGTCAATGATGGTATGAAACAGTTTCATGAAAATCGGGCCAGTAGTTTTTCCGTAATCCTGCAGACAAACAAACAAAACAAACTGAAAACATAACCCTTAGTGAATGTAATTGTGGCATATACAGTGGTGTACAGTAGCCTACATTTGGTATGTAAACTGAAAAGTGTATATGGGGTCGTTCACTCAGCATCAATGTCACCCTCTTCCCATTTGTGACTGGAGATAAAGGGAGGAAGGGAAGACGCAGAAGAAGACAGAGCGATTGGGAGTCCCAGGGTGACTGGGTCTAATTGAAATGAATTCTGACTAAAGCAATGACTTTAATGACATTTTGAATCCAGGACTGGAGTAATGACACGGAAGGCCCTGAGGGAGAACGGCACTTTAAAAATCCAGAGTGAGAGGGAGGGAAGGAGGAGAACGAGACATATGGAGAGAAGAAGAATAGAGAGAAAGACAAAAAGGTTAGAGAGGTTATGTTTGGAGAGAGGGTATTTATTAAGAGAGTCAGGGGAGACGGAGAAAGCCGGAGAGACAAGTAGAAAAAGAGACAGACAGATAGAGACAGAAGTTTAAAACGGAAGACACTTTAAAAAGACATCCAGGGAGAGAA
This sequence comes from Heterobranchus longifilis, assembly GCA_028570985.1. Taxonomy (NCBI): domain Eukaryota; kingdom Metazoa; phylum Chordata; class Actinopteri; order Siluriformes; family Clariidae; genus Heterobranchus; species Heterobranchus longifilis. The sequence continues at coordinate 7,597 of JAOVVB010104997.1, read as the reverse complement.
GAGGTTTTATTCTTCCTCCATCAGGCTGTCAAGCAGTTTCTCTTTTTAGCTCATTTCCCAGACTGCAAGACACTGTCGATAGGTCAACCTTATGAAGTCAGTCGGAAACGCAGTCAAACCAACTGAGGCCTCACCACCACATTATATGGTAAAACTCCATTCTGTGATTAAATATTAATCACCTAATGACATATTTATGAGGCTCAAATCTAAAATTGCTTTTCTTTGAAGGGCTTATATCACCACATTGTTGCTGGTGTTGGAGTTGCATTTTCAAGTTTGTATTCGCAATTCACGTCTTTTGAAGTGATTTAAAATAAGCAAAACCGAAATCCATGGGAATCCCAAGTTTCCCATAGAGAAAAGTACTTTGTCCCTGTTACAACCATGAATGTATCAAGGGAAGTAGATACAGCGATCGAGGCGGAGCCCCGTTCATTCCTATAAAAGTTGCTCAGTGGCTCATGAAGCCAAAAAGGTTCAACTGCCGTGTCTAAAAATACCCAGGTGATCGGCACTCTCTCGCACTTCGTGGCCCATAGAGCAGCTGCACTAGAGACTTGAATGATGATTAAATTATTTGATCATGTGAAGCCCTCTTCTAGACTTCTTCTAGACCAAATAGATTGAATTCAGATAGTGAAGCCAGTCATTTAGTGGGGGTTGTGGAAAATGTATATATATATATATATTATTTGGGCTGTGATGGACCCAGTTGTTGTAATACCACTGTTTGGCCACTATGTCAAATTGGCTTCAAAGCCCGGTGCACTTCCTGGGGACCTGGTTACAACCCCAAATTGGTCTGGGGAAGGGTGAGGGTGACACTGCCAAACCATGGAAGCTTAAACTGAACTTCAGGTAGAGTCCAGGACAAAATAACAAAAAGGAAGAGGAAAAAAGGAAACCAAAATACTAATATCCCCAGAGCTTACAAGTAAGAGGTTAAGAAACAAAACAATTCATAATAATGAACTGATAACATTTAACAATACAACCAATACATTCCTTGCATTAAACAGGCAACAACATATAAAAGAGCTGCTGTATGGGCTAAAATCCTGACACAAGTATCTCACAATGCAAAGAACCCAGTCATAGGAGGCGGTAGAAAATGGTCAAGCCTTTATATTAGTGATGTCCAAATGAAGCTTCATGAAGCATCAGTTGTATTTCTTGACCTCACTAGATGGCGCTCTAGGTTTAAAGAAAAAGGCTCAAGGAATGATAATTCAGTGTCTTTCAACCCTTTGTTGAACAGAGAGCGCCATCTAGTGGACTCAGAAAATAAATACAATGCTTCATGAAGCTTCATTTGGCCATCATTACTTTATATACCCACAGATGGTCTGAGCTTGGCTGCAGATCCCTAGATTTACCAACCGAAAGGGGGGGAGGAGGACCTAAAACTTCAGGATAAAGCCCCAACTCGTCACATAAGGATGCTTGGTCAGGACCCTTGGTGTCACTTTTAAACACAGGTAGCCCTACACGTCAAACTATGACGCTCCACTACAGTCGCAGGTTTAAACACGTGGTTAACGAGAATTCAAACAAAGCTACTTGGTTATGATTAAGCAATAACACTACACTACTGGGTTATGTTAAGAAAAACATCATGGTTTCGGTTAAAATAAGTACGTCTGTATACATAAGTTAAGGTACATACATAAGTAGTCAACGTAAATAATTCAGCCTGTTCTGATTGAGGTGTTTATGGTGATTTTTCATTCAGTTGTAACTTCATTGATTTAAAACACATGAGGGCGCAGTCTCATTGGTTCACTTACATGATGAATAATGAGAACATCAATGAAACATTAATGAGACCTAGAAAGTGACTCCTAAAAAAAACAATAATAATAATGAAAGGATGATACAAACATTTAAGTTGTATCTTCAATAGAGTGGAAAATGTCCACAAATTAAAGCTGACAGTGTGCACTTTATCCTCATAATGATCATGTCATTTCGTATTAAAGGTAAAATGAGTATTCAGAGAAAACATGGAATAGTGTTGCTGTTCAAATTTCATGCAAATTGAACACAAGACGTGCTATCTGTGTATAATATAATGTATTATTCTACAATGTAATATATGCAGTTACAGATGCAAAACCCCAGAACAGAGTAGAATTACAGCCTCGCAGTTGTATGTCTCAGCCGACCAGTCTCCTTAATGAAGACTTTGAAGGAATTTAATAAAAATGTATTAATTTTTTGGCGAAATATGGATACTTCATACACATCTTCAACTCGACAGCACAGAAGATCTAAACAATCACCACAGTTTCAGGATTTACTATCCGACCAAATGTCTCTTGGCCAGAGACGCGTCTTTGCGTTATTATTATTCCGTTATGATGTCACAGTGAAGGTGACCCTTGACTTGACCTAGACATTTGTGTGAAACTTTGGTCATAATTAGGATATGAATTATTGAGTAATGCCCAAAAACGTGTTTTGTTCAGTTCATCCTTGAGTCCAAAAAGTGGACGTTTATGTGCCAAATCTGAAGAAAATCCCTCAAGGTGTTCCTGAGATATTGCGTTCACAAGAATTGGAGGGACGGACGGACGTGAGGTCACAGTGACCTTGACCTTTGACTTCCAAAATCTAATCAGTTCATCCTTGAGTCCAGATTCCCTCCAGGCGTTCCTGAGATATCGTGAAAAACGGACGGACAACCTGAAAACGTAATGGCGAGTCTGGCCATGGCTCCTGCCTGCACGGTGGCATAACAAACAAAAAAATCGACCTTCATATACTCATACAGTGTTGTATGTAAATTATAAGTGTGTAATTGGTGATGTAAAATGCAAATTAAGTCCTTGGTCTTGGCCAGTCGCCCACACTTTTTGCCAGTAGCTGTTTTTTTTTAGGGTGGAAGTTCCATTAATTCCTGGTCAATTGAAAACAGGATCTTAAGCTTAAATTAGTGCTTTGGATTTGGGGTTTTGACATGAATTAAAGTATTTTTAATGAATCTGGGTCCCAGGGCAAGAGTCTAAATTCATCATTAGTGTGTCGGCCCAGAAAACATTCAAAACCAGGGCTCTGAACTGCCATCCTCTGAGGAATCACTGTGGTTTTATGTTTGATTCTGAAGAGGATCAGTGTACATGGATCAGTGCTTTATGTCATTGGCTTTATATTGCTGAAATAGGATTTAGAAGTACATATTCATGGTGCACAATTCTGTCTTTTATATTCAGTCAACAGTATTCTGAAAAAAAAAACACCGCCACTGAGAAGAGAAGAAAAATAAAATAACATTTGCAAAATAATCCAACCACAAAATACCCTATTTTACACTTGGTGCTGATTTAATTAAATCCTGCCTTTATGTTGATGTACTGTGTGTATCCATGCATGGTGCTCGTAAAACAGATCAACAGGAAAGAGGAGAAAATAAAAAGTTTGCCAAAAAAAGGCTGGGATCTACGATGAAGTACTAGGGCCACTGTTAGGAAAAAAATATAAATCAGATAATGTGAGTAAATACATTTATGAGAAAAAAATGAATATTTCATGAATATAATCTAGATATGTATATCTACTAGATATAGTAGTAGTTCCCTGTTTGGACTGTCTCTGGATGCTTCCCATAGAAAACATTATGGAAGCAGCTGTATGCTGCACTTGGGGATGGAGGCATTTTTTTGGCACCCACCTGTCACTCAAAGTGGCCATGCCCTTAATTATACATCACTTTAAGCCTTAATATAATTTATATAAAAATTCACCCCCGGTACAGTTGTCATGATCGGGGAAATTAGCTACAAAGAGCAAAACCGTTTCTTGTACCAGGCTGTAAACATGTTTATTTCTGCTGTAAAGTGCTGGAGGAGGTCTGGATTCAATGTGCTTTCACTCCTGGATAGTGAAAAAAAAACGCCCTGGCCTGTTTGTATTTCCTTCAACCAATCACAGTCAGTCTAGGTGCGACACGTCCTGCATACAGCAATGGCACATCTGAAAAATAGTGTCAGGAGGGAGCCTGTTTCGGTGGAACACCTACATGAAAATGTTGTAAACGTATTATTTGTAGATCTTTACAATCCTTCACTGAAAGAACAGAGCAGGTCTGCCTTATTACATGATCCAGATCTTCAAAACTTGTTATTTTCAGCAGGTAGGTTGATGACTCAGAGGTTGTTGTTGTTGTTGTTGTTGTTGTTGTTGTTGTTGTTGTTGTTGTTGTTTCCCGTAGTGAAGGGACTTTGACAACGGGAACACAGACCTCCTGTTTCCGGGCCGGGCAGATTTCCCCGGAGGCTTTATCAGGCCGCTGTTTTTCCAGTAAGCCAGACAAAAACTGGCTTTGCCCGTCTGTGTGGTGTTTTGGTGCCCGGGGGGGAGGAGGAGGCACAAACAGGTGGAAGATTCATTCAAATGAGGCAACAGAAAACAAGTTGTTGGTACTTTTACAGAAAGAAAACACTCAGAAATACGTCTGTTTCTGCAACAAAGTCACTCTGCTGCCAATAGAATGAAACTAAATACTTGCAGCACATGTGCAGCAATAACTAAATAATACTTCAATGTAAGTCAACCATTTCATTTAAACACTCTCCAAAGATGTGTTTTACATTTAATGTGGTTAAAGCAGGAACCCAGTGGAGCAGTCTGCATCTAAGTTAATATTCTTACAGTATCGACAGCCAAAGACCGTTTGGTGCTTGTTTTATGTGATCATTTAATTTGCTGCTGATGTTTGTTTTTCTAATTGTATTTGGAAGGAACACAAACTTTTCTGTATCAAACCAAGTTTAAGCTGCTGCCCTAAAGTCGGCCCTTAATTAAATGATTTGCCATTTCTTCCTGTGGGGGTTAGTTTTAGTTGTTTGTTTTGTTTTTATATATTTTTGTAGTATTTTGAATGCAGCAGTAATATGAAAACACCACAGAGGAGGTTATGTTTTAGTCCCTTTTTGTTTCTTGTTGGAAATGTCACTATTTTTCTCATGAACTCTACTTAAATGACAAACAATAAGGAACATGTATCCCATAATTGGATGCTGCTGCAGAAAATCTCTCATTATTAAAACATATTTAGAAGATTGTGCAGCAGCTTTATGTTTTCTGCATTCTAACTCGTTTTTGCTCGGAGCTGTCGGCGATCAGTGATGATGTTGACGATCCGTCCGACACTTTGCTTTGTCCAAAGTTAGACCTCTCAACAACTGGCAGATTACTGTGAGATTGGTTGTGTACGTTCATGGTCCCGTGAGGATGAATCCCAGTAATATTGGTGACTTTCATCAGTCTGAAACTTCCCGTCGACTGAGACTTTTGAACTTCTGCGATCAGACTGCGAGGCTGCAGTCGACACTAAACAGCAACAGCACTGCTGGCATCGTTTCAGAGAAGATACTCATGATTTATGCACTCACACACACGCCCACACACATTCTCACACAAACACACATGCACTTATTAAGAAACGTATAAACACGCACACAGAAACGCACATGCACTTACTGTAAAGTACAAATAAAAACATGCACAGACTTTTGTTTCCAATACATGCTGCAAACAAATGTATATGGAAAATCTTACTTCTGTACTTACTGTACTTCCAAACACACAGACATACACACACATTAACAGCTATACACACATACAATACACACGCATATTAAACAGCCTTTCATGTCTCATTTACTGATTCATCATTTGTCTCTCAGGAGATCTTGTCAGTTTCCCCGGAAATGTCGCGATTAGTTTCTATCATAATGAAACCACAAACTAAACAAACCCTTCAACACCCACACACACACACACACACACACACACACATATACACACACATACACACAAACATACTCGCCATCTCCTACAAACTGCATTCCAGTTTTCGGAAAGCGAGCGGCGTCCCCGGTGGTTGTTTTACCGTAAACACGGTGCAGCAGGTTCAGACGCAGCAGAGGAGGGTCACTGGTCAGGACGGGTGACTCACCCTCCCTCCCCCCCAACCACCACCCGTCTCCCCCTCCGCCTTCATCCCACTTCCCCGAAACTCATTTTCTTCTCCCAAAACTCTGACAGGAAGTCACAGCCTTTTTGTTGTGTGTGTTGTGCAGAGAGCTGCTGAAGCTCTGGATTGGCTGCGAGTGGACACCAAGCTGTTTAAAGTTTAAAGATGTGGAAGTAAATCAATCTGTCATCGTTACACTGACCGCAGTACCTCCTCAGAAATATTCTTAACAAATGAGAGCACGATGGAGAAGATTGGGAGCCAAAGCTTTCTCCAAATTAAGACCACATTTCCCATAAAGCCCGTCACCAATAAGAGCTTTGCTTCCTCAGCTTTTACTCAAGACAAAGATGTCAGACATGATGTTTTGTTTTTGGTCTTTGTCTCCTTCCAGAATCTGCAGCCATTTCTACCATTGAATTTATATATAGATGATGAATTTTAATAACGTTGTTGATCCTCTAACTCTTCATCTCGTGTCATCACCAGGTCAAAAATATTTTGGTTTATGACCAAAAACCTGCAAAACTGTTGACATTCCCATGAGCTTCAGCTGTACTTTGTGTGCAAATATTAGCATGCTGACACGCTACACGCTACACCATGCATGGTAAACATGACACCTGGTGAATATCAGCATGTTAGTCTCACAAAGCTGCTCGCAAGGCTGTAAAGTCTTGCTCTTGTTTCTCAATGTAAATGATGACAAAATGAGTTTACAAGTCACATTTGCATTAAGAGCGGATCAAATACTGCACCAGCAACACCTCGGGAGCTATTCAGACCATCTACAGTTCCTGGTCTAATGGACCCCTTTTCTCTCAGTGAGTAAACGGACTAAAACCTGAGATAGACTTGCTTTTAACTATGCATGGTGTACGTTCATTGTGTACGTACTTAAACAGCATAATAACAGATAACAAGAATTAAAGTAACTAGACACTAACAATGACACAACAATGACTGCTGCACCAGGTGCACCAGGTGCCAGATTCCAACCCTGTCTTCAACAAAATTACGTTCCCAGACAACTAAACTGCATCCTCAATTACTTTTTGTGGGATTTTTTTTTTTTACTCTGGGATTAAGGTCGCTGTTTTAAACACCTCACTAACGTTGTGAATTGCTACAAAATGACGTGGTTAGATTTAGGAAAAGATTGTGATTTGAGTTAAAATAAGTATGTGTGTTGTACAACAAAAAATAAGTATGTTTGTTAAATAAGAAGCCATCCATCCATTTTATTTAATATGTAAAAAACAAATGTAAATTGAGAATGCAGTTGAGTTGCATGAGGATGTAATCTTCAGGAGACCAGGCTGATAATCCGACACCATCGGTCTCTTTTTCCTGAATATATAATATGTAGACCCCATATAATAATAATTAATATAATAAATATACATGTTGACGTATTGTTATACTGCAAATAAATGTGGATGTATGATTTTGAGTTGCCATGGCGATGAGTCTACATGTTGTTTGATGTTTTGTTGTGCGGCAAAGTATTAGGCGTGAAATCTGAAAACATTTCCTTCCACCTAATGTGTGTGTGTGTGTGTGTGTGTGTGTGTGTGTGTGTGTGTGTGTGTGTGTGTGTGTGTGTGTGTGTGTGTG
>JAOVVB010104978.1:0-12947 GCA_028570985.1 Heterobranchus longifilis | reverse complement strand
TGTACAAGTGAGGAATAAATATAAAATAAGATAAGATTAGATTGCGTTAATGTAACGCCTTGTGTTGTGAGTTGAGTACTCCGGTGTGCAGAGATTATAAAGTGCAGAGTTTACAGGTAAAAACCAAATGCTTTGCCAATTACTTTCCTCGGGACGCGCTGATCATCACAGCTATGTGCTGGAAACCACTGTGACTTCCCTAGCCCAAATATGGTGCAAATATATATTATAATTGCTAATATATATATATTTAAACATTTCTTTAAGCTCATGTGTTCGTGAGGCCCCTGGAGGGCCGGGACTTAAGCCCTGGTAAGCCCCGACATTAAGGCACCATTGGTCATGGTTGATACCTGTTTGCAGAGCACGTACTTGTGTGTTTGGTGGTAGTAGTATTGTGGAAGCCAATACTTTGTCTCATCCACTACAGTGTCAGTTGATTCATTTATTCTGTAAAGCATTGTGTAGCTCTTAAGAATGACGCATGTTTGCGGAGGTTAGATGACTAATACAGGAGTGAGGAATTTAAATTCCTGTTTGGCTCCAACGTCGGTCGTCTCAGCATTTACTTTGAAGCACTGTACATTCAGCAGCCCTTTCAAATTGCATCAGAAATGTTTTGGATCATATTTTCTGAACTGGACTTAAAACCCATGCTGTATAATTATTTGAATTCATATTTCATCCTTTAAACTAATAGTATAATGTAATTGCTGTAGCATGCGTTCCAAAGTGTGATTTTTCCTACTTTTTTGTATTGTCACCAAATGGATAGACAAGTACAGATGCTATGGTCCCATAGTGCTAATGTGTGCAGCGTCTACTGCTGTATAACTGAAACTAATACAGCCCTGCAATAATCACAGTAAAGACATGGTGTGTATTGTTAAGAGGATCTAGTCTACTGCAGAGCTATGCAGTTAGTTAAGCTGTAAAATGTTTGCTGGCATTCCCCAACATTAATACATTTCCTGGCTTTTATGCCAAAATACCATTGGTAGCTCAGTGTAGTTCTTACTGTATGTTCCTCAATTGATTTTGGAATTGTACTTGCAAAGCACCTTACATCAAACCACTAGTTTATAACAATTTGCTGATGAATGTTGCGTGCTGTTGGAATAACTCCTTTGTTTGGTTTCATTTAATTGATTTTTAAAAAATGTATGATATCCTTGATATATAAAAGTGAGAGGGCAAATGAACAATTCAGTTGTTTTAAAATATATATGATCAGTATTAGTAAAGAGCTTTGGTCTAGGTTAACCTGTGTTTCTTCTACAGGCGAATTCCACTTTGTGCTAGCTAATATAAAAGCCAGCAAAGACCTCTGCAGAGTAGGAGAATATTGTAAATGTGTAAATGTCTTTTTTATTATAAAGCAGGTCTCGGTGCTATATAAATACTGTGAAAGTATCAAAATGATCAATCCACAGAAAAATGTAGAAATTGTCATTAAACGACTAATTCCCTGGCTGAAATGACAGTGTAAAGATCCGGAAACACTGACGGGGCAGACTGGGCTTTCGGAAAGGGGGCTTAAAGAGACAAGATGGTGGACCTGTTCCCATAATGCACTGCTCTATAGGACTTACATTCATAAGGTGGCCAGAAACACAACTCCAAATGAATGCTAATGCTGCGTCGTGTTATATATCCTCACAAATATATAAGGCAAATGTTTGCTAACATACATCTAAAGTCAAGGTTTGTGTGTTTGGCAGCTTGTTGTGTCCCTGTCATAGAAATTAAATTACATTTCTATGGTCCCTCTCCACCAAAGAGGTCAAAAAGAGCAATTAAAGTACCACAGGTAAAGGTCCCATATTATGCTCATTTTCAGTATTTGTATTTTGGGTTTCTACTAGAACATGTTTAGGCCTACATGATTTAATGTTTAAATAATGTTTAATTATATTTCTCATACTGTCTGTCTGAATATACCTGTATTCACCCTCTGTCTGAAACACTCTGTGTTAGCACCTGTCTCTTTAAGCCCCCCTCCCAAAAAAGCCACGGCTGCTCTGATTGGTCAGCGTTTCTGGGTCTTACGCATGTGCGCTCTCGGCGTCTCTGCCATTGCAGCCGGGGAATGACAGTAGCGCCACCTTCTACCTTTATATATAGTATAGTTGTGACATCACAACTTCACAGAAGTCTTAACGGCTCGTTTAAAGGCACAGTTTCAGAATACAGGCTGTGTGTATTTCTCTGTGGATTGAATGCTTTGATACTTTCACAGTATTTATATAGCACCTAGAACTGCTTTATAATAATACAAAAATACTTCTTACAATATGGGACCTTTAAGGTTAGAAGTTGCACAAAATATCTACCTTGAGAGAGGTCTAAGCAGCTTGTCTGCCATTTCACAGTAGCAGAACTCTGACGAATATATCCAGAATGTGATAACGTCACACATGAGATCGTGAGCACGGGAGGGTGACAAGATTCCTTAATAATCCTGTCAATGTACAAATTTGAGAAAATTAAACGAAAACTAGATTCATCAGTGTCTTTTTGATGTGGAAAAAGCACTGAGATGTGATTGTATTCAGTTTTATTTCCTTTTTATTCTAATTTTAATGTTAGTTATATTGCTCCGAGGTTCATATTGGGCTAAAGGAATTCCAAAAACAGGAATTGCGGGAGATTTGTCTGGATTGTCAGGATTACGCTCCGAAAAGATTTACAAAAATGAGAAAGTGAAAACTTGTGTTTTGATAGACTGCAGTAAGCCGAAAACCTTGGATTATACTGTAGTCTTATCACAACAAAAGATCCACGTCTGATGAAAAACGAGCTACAGCGCTGTTTGCTTGTGAAAGCTCTGGACATGACATAAAACAAAGTTGTTATCACTTCCTAATTCTGCTCTAATGTGCTCCACCACAGAACTAAAGTACTACCCGCCTGTATGAGTGGTTTAACATGAGTTTAGTTCTACATGAGTGGTTTAACCACTCTACTGTGACAGATATTTTCCACAGTTTTGAATGTCTGTTTAACATGCCCTTTGATTTCACACACACACCAAAGCAATGCTTTGGGTGATTATAAATTTCCATGCTGTAATACAGAATTATGTCTGGGCTCATGGAGAATAATGGGCTTACTCTAAGTTCAGCTGGATAAGAACTATGAGAACAAGTCTGCAATGCCATGCAGTTTAAGGCTCGTAATGGTATATCAAATTAATCATATGCTCCACACAACTGCAAACTGCTTCAGTGAGATTGTCAGAGAATTTAAAATATTTGTTAGATGTGCTGAGACTGGGGGAGTAACAGCCTGCAAGAGGTCATGTCAGCAAGGATGGTTAAAAAAAAAGGGGGCAGATTGTTTCTCTTTTAGTTAAAATCTGTTAAAATCAATGGCAAAATATGCATTGTGCATTTAAAGGTCCCATATTGCAAAAAATTAGATACCATGTCTTTTTTTAAAATTATAAAGCAGGTCTCGGTGCTATATAAATTCTGTGAAAGTATCAAAACGCTCAATCCACGGAGAAATGCACACAGCTTGTATTCAGAAACTGTGCCTTTAAATGAGCTGTCAGGACTTCCATGAATTTGTGATGTCACAACTATCCTATATGTAGGTAGAAAGTGCTGCTATAATCATTCCCCGGCTGCAATGATGGTGCAGAGATGGCGAGAGCGCAGATGCAGAAGACCCGGAAACGCGGACCAATCAGAGCAGACTGGGCTTTTTTGGGACAGAGGCTTAAAGAGACAGGCGCTAAAACAAAGTGTTTTAGACAGAGGGTGAATACTATATTCAGACAGTATGAGAAAAATTATTTTTGAACATTAAAGCGTGCGAACATGTTTTAGTAGAAACTCAAAATACAAGTATGAACCTGAAAATAAGAATAATATGGGACCTTTAAAGCAGGTTTTATCTCCTTACTGTGTTGACATTTTGTATTAACAATCAATAATATTTAGTTTTGTATCTATGTCAGTTTTGTTCTATTTTTAAGGTAATTTTATAGGTAGAATAATTAAAGCATAGAGGGAAAGATATTATTATGAACATGGTGGATATTTCTTTGGCTCATCCTCTAGTCCCGCTGCATGAGAGCCAGGCTCTTTCTACAAGCGTTTATCAAACAAAGCTACATGAGTTCACATTACAAGAAACTTGACAAACAAGCCACCATGTTCTTTGTATGATTACAGAAGCATTGGTGTTTTATATACAACATCTCGTTTCTAAAATCATTGGTATCATCTACAGTGCTGCTGCAACACTGCAGCTTGCAAACAGCTGGCTGAAATCCGCCATCAGACAGAGGAGGAGCAGGATTGGGTCGGCTGCTGGCGGTGTGAATGCAGATTAGTCTTACAGTTAGTACATAATGTCACAACCAATAATCTGCATTAATCTCTGGCTTGAATTCGTAAGATGGGATGAAAGCTGCTTTTAGAGCAGCAAAACTATTTAGAATGGCACTATTTTCAGAGAGGACACACGCATGTGTGTCTTACGGGTTTGGTGGTAGAGTTGTATTTGTATAATGCTATCCGTATTCTGTCATGAAATCATATTTGTGTGTGATTCCACAGCTGCATCCACTACAGGTCTGAATGAAGAATATATGCCTTATATCAAAGTAATGAATCGTAGGCCTCCGCCAGTGGCTCTTTTCATGTGGACCTTGATATGACTATAAGAAAATGAAGACAGGGGTCATGTAAACATCTTGACGTTATTATATTACCATGTTACTAAGAACTTCTTTTTTTGTAAAATGATTGTTGTGGTGTTTAGCTTCAATATTGGAGGGTTGTTTGGACATTTGATGACTGCAGTGAGTAATCCTTTCCGTCACAGATGTCACAAGTTGCATCATTTGCTGAATAACTTGACGTGTATTCGTGGTTGATCGGGGTTTTTCAATGACCCATGGCGATATTTAAAGAACAGGGCGGTCGATGGCCGTTATATTGCCGATATCATGTTATTGTTTTTCATCTGATAAAATACAACAATTTTATTATAACAAATGAGGCACGTAATTGCTAAACTTAAATTAACATGTATTTAACACTGTTTTTGTCTGCATTGTCTCTGTTTAGTCTGTGTAGTTGTAGGAGTTGCAGGAGTTTCGGGGCTGGGGATGCCCATACAATAGTTTTTCGAGCCCTATAAGCAAGTTTAGCTGGTTGGAGGCTTGCTACCGACGGTGACGCTGACGTCTGCCCATAGAATGGTGAAAGTGACCCAAGAGGGAGAGCTAACTTTGTTCCACAGCAGCCACACTGACAAGACTGCCTGCAGATGTGTCTGCAGACATTTATTGTTAATCTGCCTCATGATCGCAGTCATCAATTAATCGGTCTATCACTATATGATATTTCTACAATATCTAGAGCATCAAACTGTATTAGCATCTAGCGTGTATTACTTGAATCTCAACATCAGATAAAATGTAGTCAAGTGAGGTTAAAAGTTAATTGGCAATTGCAATAAAATAACACTGTAGTAGTTGCAGAACTGAAATAACTCTTGAAATAATTCTAAACCCTTTATATAGTTAGTTATTTTGAGTGTCCCCTTGTATCACTGGTACTGTCCAGCAGAAACAACCAAACTCCCATATACTAACTATAACTGTAATCTGAGATGACAAAGAAGAATTTACAGCAAATGTCCTACTAAACAGTACAGCAGTCTAATAAAAAAACATGACAGTATTTGGGCTTTAGCCTCTGTGATCACAGTTTACACCCTGATTCCCTGCTTTTCCAACAATTAGGACTCTGAATTTTTCAACCCACTGAAGAATGTTGCCTTCACCACAATGAGGCAGTATATGATCAGGATCAGGAAGCAGGAGAAACACCGAAAAGTTGAAAGGGATGAGTCCGTTGGGAATGTCACAGCAGTTGTTAGGCTCCCTGCCCCTGCGGCTGGAGCTGTGTCAAAAACACTCAAAAGCCCACAGCCACTGCACAGCCTGTGAGATATGTACAGGATAACAACTGTGGAAGTCACTGCCATTTGGATTTGACTTTGTTCACAAAAGGAAGCCATCTTTCTGGTGTTACTCCTATGCTGTTAATACTGCAGTCAGGCAGCTATAAGCCGGTGTGTTCTTTTGACTAAACTAACTATAATGCTGTCCCCCAGGGAGAAGCCATCATGTACAGTGTTGGACCGAGATGCCCAGTAATAACTCTGAGCTGTTGTGTAGATAAAAAACATCCACAGCTGTGCCCCCAGTGCTGGATATTCCTCCAAAAAAACAAAAAGAATCAGTAACTTCTAAATACAGTATTATATACAGGGTTCCTGTGCAGTATGGAAAAGTCTGGAATTTGATTTCAGTTATTTCCAGATGTGGATAACTTTGGAAAAAAGAAACGAGAGTATGGAAAAATATTTGTGTTTCCAGACCATTGCCCCTATTCTGGTTTCTAAAATATAAAATTCTGAATTTCTAAAAATAAATTGATCATACAAGCAAGAGTGTTTTTCATGCTGTTTGGAGGCAATATGTGTACTGCTGTGTGAGAGAGCGCCGGCCAGAGCGAGCTTGATGTCGTCAAATCCTAACCCGGTTTAAGTAACCCGGGTTGTGTCGTTCACCCGCCACTAGAAAACCGACTCCTGAACGACTCTTGAGGTTCACCTACAACCAAGTGGTTGATTGTGGAACGTCGTCCAACTTTCTGTGTAGAAGTGTGGACGACCATAACGGGTATTTTTCCGAGGGTTGGTTTGACAATCCCAACTGTTAAGCCTGGTTGGCTCGGATTCCAAATGAGAAAACAAAGCTAGATGCAAACTTAATCTCCAACATAGAGGAGGCAGCAATTGTAAGCCATATGCAAGGACAAAAGCACTGTCATCTTGTCACAACATCCTCTGCACCCCGAGACCAAGACCGACCCCAACAAATAATGAACCCACCAACACAATTTACATAATAAACACTGAGGTATTTGTACTCAGATGTCAAAAATGGTCTGAAAAAATCTGGAAATTTTAGTCTGGAAAAGTATGGAATTTTGAAAGTGTATAGGAACACTGTATATAAGATTGATACCTTACAAACATGGACTCTTGGTTCTTTTTTTAATCACAATTAACATTGAACAATATAAGGCACGTGCCAACATTAAAATAGACAGTTCCTGCCCAGTCGTCAGGATGAAATGTTGGCATGGTACGTTTCTGCAAATCACGAATATGTAACATTTGTACGTTTCATACATATCATATGTAGTTCAGATGTATATGAGCTGAGTTTCTCATCAGGAGGAGGAGCGGACGGTGGATGGCTGACTGTTGATTTTTATTATACATTGATTATGTAACTTATGTAATTTGCACAACAAACATCCTTATTTTAACTCACCATGATGTTTTTCCTAAACTTAACACCTGGTTTTGTTGCCTAAACTTAAGTTTTGTTTGAATTCATAAAACTGCGACCGTAGTGAAGCGGCATATTTTGGCACGTAATTGTGCTATTTATACGCTTCACATGAGCTCACGTTGATATTCACGACAAATGTACCACATGCATGGTTTATGAAACATACAAACGTAACATGCAGAAACATACAATGGCAACACTTATTCTGGCTGTTGAGTTGACAAATAACAAAAAAACATAAACACGGAACACAAACCTGCTTGATAATATGGCCGACCAGATACCACTGTTCAGTGTGTTTGTACTGGCCTGCTCTTTACGACTTGTATCCTACTGCTTTGTGAAGGCAGTTTAAGTTTATCCTGCCTTTTGAATCATTCAGTAATTTGCAGCTATCTTGGGCTGCAATACTCTTCCTTCACAGGCTGCAGCCAGTGCATGTAATTAAATATTTAAAACGTTTTTTTCTGTGCACAGCATGAAAGGTTGTTGACAAAATTAACCCTTTAAAGTCACAAATAGTAGCAGAATTAAACAAGAAATCTGGGGCCAAAGTTAAAAAAAAAAAAAAAAAAAAAGCACATCAGTAATAGGCAAATATGAAAATCTGAACATACACTACAACACATGTAGGTGTACAGAATCAAACGGTCTCTTTGTCTTGTACTGTATTTTAGCATGACCGCACCATGGATTTGTAATTTTGCAATGAGAAAAATACAACAGAACAGAAAACAAATCAATCATTCACCACTATGAATAAAACATTATTGTCCGTCTGTTTTTGGCATGGAGTGTGGAATGTGTTATATTCAGAAAATAAAGTAGTTTTATTCCCTAAATCTGTACTACATATACGTGGCCAACAGATTGAGTAATACTTGGGTGAAAAAAACACAGCCAATAATTTCTTTCAGGGCTATTAACCTTCTTTCATATGCATTTGGCTTTGTTTATATCTATCGACAGCCACATTATTAACCATGTTTAGTCCTGTAATCCAGCTCTGGATCAATGCATGTAAATGGCATAACTCTGAAAAACCCAAGTAAGCCCATTTTTCAATGATCTGAAACCTGATTAAGCCGCTTTGCACCCTCAGATATTAAACTGGTAACTGTGGCATGTAAAATATGTTTCTACCTACTTCTGGTGCTTGTTATCGCTGCAAACTCGCTGACACCGGGTTAGATTCACAGTTGATGGATACTTTTTATGAACAGTATAATTGCCCGTAACACTAGGCTTGTTGTCAGGAGTGTCAAGATCACACAAATTACTGTTGAGATCAACATTGTTTTGGCATGTTGTAGAAGTAACCCACTATTGCTCCGTCCAAGAAGGGAGGGTGAAGCTGGCGGGCACACATTTTCAAGTTCTTTTTCTTGTAGATCTTTCTAGCTGTGGGCGCAGCACTGCAGAAAACACATTCCATAATATTCCATAAACTGGTTTATAGATGTCTACAGTGATCCACAATCGCAGGGTATCAAAGGTTTGTGTAAACAACTTAAGATCTTCAATGTCAACATCAGCTCCAGTGTATTTATAGTGCAATGTCACACAAGATTGTCAAGAATATGTGCATTGTCTTGTTGCCAATGCCAGTGGAAGACACAAGTTAAAACTTGAGCAATGTTGCAATTTTTGTATGCTGTGTGTGTGTGTGTGTGCGCACATCTTTTTGTGTTTGGTCTAGAGTAACTGATATGGTATTTTTGATACCGATACCGATTTTAGAGGGGGAAAAAAAATCACCAGTTACCGATATGGTGGATGATATAGTGAATTTTTGCGCTGGAATGAAAATAGACCTTTTCTTTGTGGATTGTGCACTGATATGACAATGCAACAAATCCTCCAAACCATGCAACCACATACGTCATTTGTTCTTACCTTCTAATGCAACCCATAGGAGCATTTTTACTAAATCAGTGCCTCTAGCGGTGGGAGGAATTATGACCCATATGAGCTTTTTCCATCCTCATACCTAAACGTAATGGCTGCAGTTTTAAACACGTTGTAAAAACAGACATAGTTTGGTTAGGTTTAGGCAACAAAGCAACTTGATATGGTCAGAAAAAAGATTGTGGTTTGGGTTAAAATCAGTATACTTGTTTGACTTCACTTCCATGCATACACACACACACACATGACATAATTACACACTTGACTCAGAACATAGTTCCGGTTGTTAACTTAAAAATAGTCTTGCATAGCCAGACCTATCTCCACAGCGCTGTGTCTGCACTGGGGGGAAGGTCTGGATTTAATGTCTTTCACTCTGGTATAGTGGAAACAACTTCCTGGTCTGTTTATTTTTCTTTAAACCAATCACAGTCGTCTTGGGCGATCGTCTCCTCCCGGCGGAAGTATAAGGCTTTATGCCGACACTGCTTACGTACCCAGCCAGACTAACTTAAAAATAACTCTCAAAGTCCTGTGTTTGTTTGACCCATCCGCCAGCCCTCCCGCCCACCTTAAAGTCACTTTGTCGGTCTGAATACTGTGTTACATGACTTCCTGCTTTGCTCCCGCCATAATTACGACGCCCACTAGAGGGCGCCACCGTACAACAAAATGTAAATATAGGTCGTAATTGCTGCTTGTACATACAACCTATTGGGGTGTTTTTCACCTATGCAAAGGTACTCAGAAGGCTGCTTTTTTAAAACAAATAACTTTATTAAAGAATATTTAACATTATGATACATACAATGCATTACATTTTAAACCAATTCTAAAAATGTTCAGTATCAGTCAATTGCTGACCATTTAAATAAGAATAAATACAAATAAATGGCTATATGACACCATTTCTAAATCACCCCAAGCACCGTTTTCTGCATTATATGTTCTGTAAAAAAAAGCTTTTATATCGGCGCATATTGGAAAACATATACGCCAATACCGATATATACCGATATGTGCTCTAGTTTAGAATAGTTAAGAATATGCAGCATGTAGAATTGATTAATTTCAGCATTTTGTGCATGAAACCTGCTCGTCAGTTATTCATTTGTCGCTCTGGGTGCTTCTTCATTGTAGCGTCTCCTCACCGAGGTGTCAGGTAGATTCACAGGAAGCAGCATGACACTGAAGGACAGTGCAAGAGACAGCCTTTCACTGCAGACTCATTCTCTGGCATTCATTTACCATTTACCCCCAGGCCACTGCTTCTCTCTCACCATGCACCAGTTTCCCCTCTCCTAGTTTATCTGTACATTTGAGCATGCTATGTTACATCATGATTTGAATAGCAGAAACAACAGTTTTTGGTCTTTTTTTTTTAGGTCATGTTACGGTAATTATCCCTGCGTCCTTTTACTGTTGCATGCAGTATGCATACAATTGAGACGTACTACTTTGTCATACTACATTGCACTTTGAACTTTGACCCTCTTGCTCATATATGCTGCGCAAAGGACTGTGGGCCAGAATAGCCAGAAAGCATGCTGGCTTGCATACTGCAAAATTTGATGTAGTAGGACATCCTTGTATTTTTGGCATACTGCATTTGACTTACTATATGGGACATACTAAATATCTTTTCTGGCATACTAAATAATATGGTAGTATGGGTATTGGATGGAACGCACCCAAAGTTTGTTGTTCCAATACAGGAAACATTTACCGATACTAGCATGCAAAACTATGTTTAAACACATATTCTACTTTTACAACCTTTTTAAAAAAACATAAACTAAAACGTGTCTCTTCTAAATCTATTTGTCTGCATCAAATTTAGTTTCAGAGTTTCATAATGCACTGTGTAGATGCTTGCCAGTGCTTAGGTGTGTTATTCTTTGGGTAATTGTCTAATTCTGTAAAGTGCATCCCGCTATAATTCTGTGTTGGCAAGCGTATGCATGTTTTCCTGCGTCAGTTGTAAGATGGCTAGTTTATCTGCATTTGCGCAGTGATTCAAGCGTGATTAGCGCCATGTAGCCCTGAAAAAATATCATACGTTGAAGCAGAGTGTTTGTCCAAAAGTATAATATAACTGTCAGTTATAAATGTCCAGAGAAAGCTGACAGTGTCCATGACAGGAACTTCAACAAAACGATAGGGAACAAAAGGACCATGGGAAGGGCAACTGTGTTTGTGTGCAGCGTGCCGAAGTGTTGAAAAGAGGGGCTGCCGGCACTCCCGCTGGGCGCCTCCCGGTGTGTTTAAGGGACGTGTCCGGCCATGTTCACCCCACACACACAGCACATATCCTGAGAGAAGGTTTGTTTCCTCAGGTATGTTGTAGGTGTGGATTGATGTGTGTCTTAACATGAAAAGACTTTAAACAGAATGGAATGGCTTGTTAGCGGTGTTTGGAAGTGGACCAAGAGAAAAATCATGTTTCCCTCAACAGTGACGGGGTCTCCTACTTTGAGCCAGAGGTTTGTTTCAGCAGAGTTGAGAGAAAACATGCATTCATAGCGGAGCGGAGATGAATTGCCTAATTCTGTGGTCCGTGATTGAGCTTTGCCATCCTGAAATGTAACACCGAGGAGGAGCTGATAAAAGATTATGACACTGCTGACTCACAGAATAACTTGTAAACAACTTGACACACGCATTCCTGAATATTTACAGTATGTATGTGGATATTTAGACACATTTTTCAATTCACTGTCATCCCACGATAAGATGACCAGGTACTTGACACCCACAGTGACTCCAACGTGCGGTCTGTGTTTCTACAAACTGTGACACCATCAAGTTGTAAATCTGGGGGCTTTTCCAGAGTGAATGATTTGAGAAAGATAGCAAAAATTCCCACAGGGTTTTCATCCATATTCATAAGGGATAAATAACACATGTGATTTGTTAAAGGGGACATATTAAGCTTTTCAGGTTCATACTTGTATTTAGGGTTTCTACTAGAATCCAATGTTCAAAAAACACATTATTTCTCTCATATCGTCTGTCTGAATATATATGTATTCACCCTCTGTCTGTTTTAGCACCTGTCTCTTTAAGCCCCCCTCCCGAAAAAAAGCCCAGTATGCTCTGATTGGTCAGTGTTTTCAGGTCTTCCCCATCTGCGCTCTTGGCGTTTCTGCACCATCATTGCAGCTGGGGAATGACTGTAGCATCACTTCCTACCTATGTATAGTATAGTTGTGACATCACAACCTTACAGAAGTCCTGGCGGCTCGTTTAAAGGCACAGTTTCTGAATATGTGCTGTGTGCATTTCTCTGTGGACTTACATAGCAACTAGACCTGCTTTATAATCAAAAAGACATAGAAATCTCACTTTTTATAAGATGGGACCTTTAAATACACATGCAAAGTACAAGGGACACAATATTGTTGCTAATTTAGACAATATTAGGTTCTGATAATTACAGATAAAAGCATGCGTGTCTGTCTGTGATTACTCCAGCATGTATGTGTGCGGGGGTGTGTGTTTTGGTAGTAGGCTGTTACTCTATCCTTTACCCTTGCTTTCTTCTGACCTTCCACCAGTGCTTCTGCTCATTATTGTGTTGCTCTAATCTGGAGGGGACAGGACTGGGTGCAGAAGTGTATTTATCTTCCTGCACAAATAGGACCTCTTTCCG
>JAOVVB010104941.1:0-27185 GCA_028570985.1 Heterobranchus longifilis | reverse complement strand
TCTCATTTTTCCCCCCCCCCCCCCATTCATTATTATAGTTCAGATAATTTATACTTTATGGTGACTTTTGCTCCCTTTTCAGATGAGGAGACATTAAAGTCATGGTCCTACAGTTGTTGACAAAGCCCGTCTAACCGCATGGCCTCAACCACAACAGCCATGAAGTGGCAGAGAGGATGAATCTCCCTGTGAGGGAGGAGAAAAATAATATAACTCATATGAACAGCCACATTAAAATCACTCAGCTTGCTCTTGTAAGGTCATGTAAGAGAACATTATAACTCTTAAACTTGTCTCCTTATAATCCCTGACAGAGGGGAAGAAATAACATTAAGTGCTTTTGGCTACGAGTACTGTGCTGATATTCTAACATCTCCCTTCCACGCCTCCTGTGATTGGTCTGCGAACGCTCGAAAACCCTGGAGACTATGGTAGGTACAAAGTTCAGCTTCCACTCATGCCAAAGAAAGTAAACATGAGGCCAAGAAGTGTGTGGTGAAATCCGAATCCCACACTCCCGATTATGGATTTTCTTTATGAGATAGCTTTAATATGATGTATATGATAAATGTTACGTCCTGCGTAGAATATCCTGTAACATTAACCATGATCATTTTGGTTTCTCTCTAAATACAATATATGATTTCTACATTAATGTATGAGTGCTGCACCACAATTACTAACTGACCCTTCATATGACTTCATATGATTCTACACCCATTTTAAGGGTGATCGAGAATACAACAGGAAAAGGAAAAGAGCCAAAAAAGAGACTTATGGAAAATGACTGTCTATTGTTGTTGTTCTTCATTTTTTGGTTTGGTATGAGATATGGTTATATCTCTCACAGTTTATATCCTAGCTATAAATGTTAAGTGATAGTGGCCAATTCTTGGCAGGCAGCTATCATAGCCTGGCCAAATCATCCAGCAGCAGCAGTACACATGAGTGTATCAATGGAACAGATAAAACATTGTTGTTAGATGCAATCTGATTTAGCACTCCAATCATACATTTTGTTCTTGCTTGGTAACAGCAATAAATATGGTGTCTCTTAATCCAATGACATTTCCCGGGGATCAACACTGACTTCTTAGTGGGATCCGAATGTGCTTCCAGCCACAAAAAGTGAAACCTTTGACGCAGTAACACAGTGGCTTATTTACGGTGTGAACACAGAGAAATGAGTGAATGAATAAAGTGCTTTTCCCCGTTGTGTAATAATATTCCAGATCTTCAGAATATGGCTCGGCAAGTGCCTTTTGCTACACACAGAACATGTTCTTGGCCTCTCTGCGAGAGGCAGCTCTCCTCTGAATGTTCTCTGCATGCTTCAAAGATATGAGATTAGACAGCTGCATGTCAGACTCATTGTCCTTCGTTAACAAGTCTAATTTGTGCCTCATTCTGTCTTCCAGCTCTTCCAAGATCTCAGACAATCATTCTGGCCCCCACTGGGGTTGGAAGAATCATCACGCTGGCATCCATATTTGCACCATCTGTGATGGAGAGAGCTATGTGGTTATGGATCAATCACACACACTCAAACACACGCACACACATAAACATATATACAAACACAAATGCTAACATATACACAGACACAATCATCTTTTTCCTCTGTATCTCACAGACACATGGGCTTACAAGCAGATGAAAACACTCCTTCTTTGAGTCACGGCACGCACGCACGCACGCTCGCACGCACGCACGCTCGCACGCACGCACGCACGCACGCACGCACGCACGCCTGTATCCCCATGTTGTAGTTGGTATAATCCCCATTCCCATCTAATCCCAGAATCCCTTAACTAATTTGGACTAAAAACCACAACAAATGAGATGATAACATTTTCTGATGAGCCTAAGTGACTGATTTGCTACACCAGCTTCGACTGCTGATTGTGAAACAGGCAGTTGATATATCATGATAACTGCAGGCTTTGAGCATTGCACAGCTGCTCAGACACTTTGCTTTAGCAGTAGTGGGTTGTACTGACATACAGCTATTGTACATGTACCACCTCATACATCTCTCTCTGTTGCACTGCTGCTGAACTCCCAAAAGGATCTTTTGGGTAAATCCTGTAACACTTTAGAAGAGATCCAGGGTTTTCCCTGTGTTTTTAGAGGGCTTATGACACCTGCTCATTTGCATAATAGTAATATGTTTATTTATATAGCAAGTAAAATACAAGGCATATTGGTGACATCATCACGTGATCATTTGCATAAAACGTAGTGGTTGTGTTGGTTGTAGCGAGGGAGAGATCACCTAAAGCCATAAAATAATTAGCCAAATAATCATAAATCCACCACAGGGACATCGAATAGCCTATTTGAAGTAAAAAAGAAAATAAGAAAATAAAATCTACCAAGGGAGGGAGACATGTTTGCTGAATTAGATTCAATAGAAAAATCCTCAACAAATAATTTGAATGGCATGAGAGTGGTTATATGGTTGTATTACTACAATGCACCACTTTCTTGCACTTCGAAAAGTTCCAATCCAGAGAAAGTTTCAGAGCAAGAGCGTAACCACAGATACTCACTACAACAGAAGTCCCATGGCGAGCGGCATCCTCCTGCCTGCTCCACGCCTACTGACTGCCTGCACACGGCACAAGAGGAGAGGGAGAGACCCTGTCCCGTGCATCAGCTCGCCCAGATGCTCTCCACATGGTTTAGGCGCAGCACAAAACGTGAGTCATTATATGGCTTAGGCGCAGCACCTAAACGTTTTGTGGGCAGACTTCTACAATGTCTCCCACTGTGCTTAACGCAATAAAACCAATGCCTGTATGTTATCAGTGGAAGTTGAAGGGAGTCACGGTTGATCCTCTCTCTCACACTGCAGGATGAGTGAAATGGTCCATCGGGCTGCATTAGTGGACGTAAGTGTAGCTGTTCCAATAAAACAAATGGAACGAATTACCACTGGTTGGATGGATGATGCCAGTCACTGGCCATTGGTCATTTTGATGCTTTCCCACTAGGCTCCACTGTCCACTTATTTGCAGAATTTGCTTCCAAAGAAAAATGAAAAGCCATCTAGCAGTGCATACTGAATGACGCCATAATGCAGGAGCAGATTTAGTTGTGTTACAGCTATCTCTGGTCTCTGGAGGACAAGCTGGCATGGAGCTTGGTAAGTCTACAGCTGCCTGGTTCTGTTTGTGTTCATATGTGTTTCCCCGGCTGTTGGATATTGGTCTGTTCTCCTAGCAGGATGCTGACCATCACTGCCAACCTGTGTGAGTGAATCCAACCAAATTTGTTTGTACACCGCACCCCCACGTTAGCAAACAACCCCCCCCCCCACCAGTACCTAACAATAGAACGCCATCACGAGGCAACCTCAAACCCACATGTAAAACCCAACCCGCTCCCAGTAGAATTTGTGAACACCTCTCAGAGAGTGTGTGTAATTTTGGCAAGACTCATTCTTTCTCTCTGAGCAATTAACTTTCTCCTTTTTGCATGGATTCCTTTTCCAAGTATGATGTTGTTTCAGCAGTAGTCATTTCTGTGCCCCATGCTGAGCAGGCCTCTAGCAGGAGCACCGTTATAATGCTGCTCTGGGATGCTGTAACTTCTGTTCTCCGCCTTCTCATACGGCTATCAGCGGAGCAGTGTCTCGGTAGATGTTTTTGAGATGCGCTCATGAAAGCTGAGACAGATATTAAAGAGGGAATTAAACAAGCTCCTCTCTCTGCGTTTTCTCCGCTACGAATGACTTGGTTGGATTTATCTGCATCTCAGCCGGTTTCAATACGATAGAGACGGACTGATAGTGCCTTTATTTTAAGAACACACACACTCACATCTGCATGTGAGCATGTGTCTTCTGCTGCATGTGTGTTTCTCTGTGTTGTCTAGCTCCATCTGATAGACACACCCCCGGGGGGAAACAGTAACAGCCACCTGAATATTAGTCCAGGGACGCGGGGTGTGCGGCGGGCGATAAAGCTCCTCCGAAACGGGGGAGCACGGGATGCGGAGGGCACCACCAAAGGCACAAAGATCGCAATCACAGAGAACAAGCAGCCGAGGTTCGCAGAGAAGGGCCTCTTGAGACAAGAGGCAGAGAAGAGCAGACCTGCGTTTTTATATATAGGACTGAGTGGCAGCAGACAAACTGTGAGCCAGACCTTAACAGTCAGCGAGGAGTGCCGGGGTTGTGACTCTGCTCTAACAACACTTTAGATGGAAAGATGAGAGGGGATATGAGAATGTACAGCACAGACAGTACAATGATGTTAAACATCACTTAGCAGTACAGGTCCAAGAAGTTAACACACAGCAAAGGCACACAAGAAAATTCTCCAGAAGCTTATGCGATTAAATAAAAAAAGCCTCTTGAAATGTTTTTGTCTGATGGTTTTGTCTAGACTTTTCTTCATTTGGCCCAACAAAGGAAAATTATGTGACTGTAGAGAAAAAAAGTGTCCCACTTTCTGTCTTTGATAACATTTCAGTATATTGATGTGTATTTTTTTTTTTCTCTGTCAGTTATGTGGCGACATGATTCTTTGCTCCTTTTATCTTCGGTGCTACTGTCTTGGGCTTTGATTTTACACGAGAGATGTCAGGGCAATTAATTGTCATCCTCAAGATGAGGGAGTGGAAACAGTCTTCTGCTGGGATCAGGGTGTGATGTTAGACTGTGCAGAGCTCTCCACCAATCAGAGTGGAGAAAGTGCACAGGGTCAGGTCTATGGGAAATACAGTAATTTCGTCCATTTCCAAAGATAGACGAGACAAAAGACGGAAGACACAAGAGTGGAGACAGAAAGGCTATGATTCCTAAGAAAAAAAGTGAGAACCGGATGTGTCAACTCAAAGTGCACTCACTGCCTTATGCACATCTTAATTGAGAGTAATCGTAGTGTGTTTTTTTTCCGAAGAAATTATGATTTATGTTCCCCTTTATGTGCTAGAATGAGCGTACATATTAGCATTTTGACCTTGCCTTCCTCTGTACTCTGTGGGAGCAATCGCAGCTCAATTAAACCACAGCCATGCAGATACAAATTGTCCCAAATAGCCGGTGACCAATGGAGGCTGTCAGTTTAATAGGCAGCTTTTGGAAGGTGTCATGTAAGTTGCAGTATACAACCAAAATGGCTTTAATGAAATATGCAAATTCGTATTACAAACCTGATGATGTTGCACCATAATTAACCTTAATATTTCAAAAATGTTTAGAGGCCAACAAAGTAAAAGAGAGAGAGAGAGAGAGAGAGAGAGAGAGAGAGAGAGAGAGAGAGAGTCGTATTAAGACCATTAAGGATCACTGACTTGCTCCTGTCACAGAACTTGTAAATGAAGAAGGTTGTTAATAAAGTTCCATGTGTGATTGAATATAATGTGCACAATAAACAAATACATTATACAAGAAATAAAATATATTGAAAGTCTGTTGGCATATGTGAATCCTGCGGAAATATTCAATCTTCACGGTCCATTATGATGAAATGTTTTTGAGCACTACAATTTCACAGTTGCTCAGGGCTGAATTTAACCCATAGGAACCTGGGATCAAAACAAATGGTCTGTTTTATGAATGAACTACAATATACAATATATATACAATATATATTAGGCGTTCTTCATGCATGTAGACTAATACAAGCTTTCCTATAAAAAGGCTCTGATAAATATAGCCTTTATTTTGAAATAATCTAAGCTCTGGTAGTATACGGGAACAGCTTTCTGTCTCCAAGTTCAATTGTGCATTGTTTTCTGTTTGGTTTGTTTGTCGGTTTCTCAGCAGGATTACAAAACAACTACTGGCCTGATTTTCATGAAACTTGGTGGAAGGCTGTAGTATGGGCCGAGGAAGGACCCGCCAAATTCTGGAGCAGATCCACTTTTGGTAAAGGTCTGCGCTATGAGTGCCCTTCTAGTTACAAAGATTTTCAAAATATCTCTGTTTGGGTAGTTACGTTTCTCTTTTTACCTATTTTCTTTCTTCTAGCTCATTGAAAAAACAAACTACTATTTTGCAACAAATTTAATACATTTAATTTATTTTGGAATTGCAATGCACGAATCCCTTATATTATCCACTGTAACAACCACTGCTACTTTCCCTTTTACTATAATTCTCTCTCTTGCTCCCTCCCTGTCTTGTGAAAAGTGTCCTGAGATAACTTTTGTTATGATATGACACTATAAATAAAATTGAATTGAATAAAATTCAATGTGCCCATCCGGTGGAATTAAGTTAGTATGTGATCTCCTGCATTTTTGTGTGCATCCATATGCTTGTGGTTATGACTTTGCCAGCTATTTGGATAAAATACTGTGCTGATGCAGCAGCTTGGAGAGACAGGCTCACAGGAGGTAACCACAGCAGAATTTCAGTGTATGACATGAAAAGAAGCTCAAAAACTATGTTGGTGTTGAATATTATTCCAACTATATTAAATCCATGCTCTCACCATGGGCTCTAGTTGCAAAGCCTGTTCCTGACACACTAAACCAAACCAAAACACATCCTCAGCTTTAAATACACCTATCCCTGGGTTTGGAAGCCACTAAAGCTTGTGGTCGCCAGAGGTTATGTGGTAAAATGCTGGATTTACTAGTTACCAGACAGGAGCCAGTGGGCAAAGCCAGCACTGCGTCATCCATCCATCCTAACCTGTTTCCCCTTACATCCTTTATCTGACTCTTTCTCTCTGTGTGCTTCTTTCTTCTCCAGCATCTGAGCATTTCAGCTGTCATTTAGGCCACAGAAATATGACGTCTGTTGCTCTAATGATTTGCAGACCATAAGTGGAAATGCCCACCATGAATCATGAAAATGCATTTTCCCATTTCCATTATGGAGGAGACTACATGCTCAGAGAGAGATTTACACCGTCATTGCTTTCTCATTCTGTGCCTCTTTCTCTCTCTTGCATCCTCCCTCCGTGCTATGTTGACCGCCTCCTCCTCCCCATTCATTTTCCTGTTCAACTCATTTATATTCATCATGTTTTTGTATTTCATGTTTTCCAGTAAAAGCCAACCAAATGTCCTGCCACGTGCACGCCACGGACAGAAGTGAGTATTTGAAACACCTTGATGAGTCCCCTTGAGTTTTGCTGATGTTTCAATCTGATTAGTTTACAAATCCATCACAGGATCCTTATTTTTACTCCCCAAGGGATGCACATCTTAAATTGAATTCATGTAGGATTACTATGTGAGCTTAGAATTTGTGCAGCTGCATGCTTGGCTGTAGTTATGCTAGACTATAGCAATTATGGCATTGCTGTTTGAAACACAAGACTTCAATCCTTGGAGCATAACACAAGGTTTTCATTTCAGAGTGTTTAGCTGCCCTGGTACAACTTGAAGGCATTTACATGCTAATCAGCATCAAAAGCATCATGGCTCTGCAACTGATTTGTACGTGCACATCCCAGGTTAAAGCACATTCTGTGTAGAGCATAAAAAATGCCACCATTCAGTTTGTGTTGAGTTCTGGTTAGAAAGGAATTGTAAAGATACATGTGGACATTGACATTGACCTACAGTAAACCTTGAAACATTTGCAAGTGCTCCTGCCATCTCAGCAAACACACAGAGCTCTCATAAATGAATAGTGCAAATTGTAATTTAAGATCAGTGGCTGGGTTAGGTAGGAGTTAGTCTGGTGGGTTTACCAAATAGTGCTGGGATAAAGTCTTACTAAATCTGGGTCCATGTTCCCGTTCCCAAAGTCCCTTCATTGTGGAAAACAACCTCCGAGCTATCAACCTACATGCTGAAAAAGACAAGTTTTGAAGATTTGGATCGTGTAATAAGGCATGTCTGCTATATTCTTACAGTGAATGATTGTAAAGATCTACAAAATGAAGCTTTGCTTTATTTCTTGCAGGACACAGACGTCAGGCGCCCCACCTGTAATCAGCTGACAGCCAGCTGATTGAATTATCATCTCTACCAGTCACACACCAATCACAGCCATTCTCACAACAGGGCGGTCCATTTAAATATGGCTCCCTCCTCACTGATTCATGGTTCAACAGCTGCTGCTGTTGCTGATGCTCGCTGCAGCAAAATGCATTCATGTTTTGCTTTGGGCCCGGTCTTGTATACCCATGGGGGGTTTCTGCATTGCTCTCCCTGTTTTAGCTTAGCATGCTTTCTTGGCTAAATCCTGCATCATTACGAGCGGAGCCATCAGCGCCAAACATAACTGTATTTCCATTTGTTGCAACAAATGGTTAAACCTATGACAAGCGTGTTCCCGACTGAAGAATATGTTTACATCATTTCCGTGGAGGTGTTCCACCAAAAAGGTTTTCCTTCCAACATTATTTTGGAGATGCACTGTGGGGACATGGTGCAACCCAGGATGATTGTGATTGGTTTAAGGCAATACAAACAGGCCAGGGAGTGTTTTTCACTTTCCAGGAGTGAAAGGGCATTCAATCCAAACTTTCCCCCAGCAGCGATGTGGAGAAAGGGCTGCGCAAGACTACGTAGGAGTTGCCATTGATTTGATAGTGCATGCAGAATCATAATGTTGGAGGTTTATCCAGGGGAGAAAACTGGCTCTGCTCCTAAGGATCGCCTGTGGCATATAAACCTGACCAGGAGCCAGACACTACACAATGCATTCCAAATCATGATGTCTCTTTATGTTATTAATCTCACATCCGTCTAATCAGGATCATTCAGGGGAATTGCACATGTAAGAATTTTAAACAAAATATTCATTACAATGCATTGCGTCATTCATGTACTGCATGCGAATGCGAGCTCAGATTTTTATAATCCTCTTTCTTTTTTTCTCTTTCTTTTTTGGATCTGTCGTTCACTGGCTTTTATTTTCTCTCTCCCTATCTGCTTCTTTTCAGACACAATTATTTCTAAAACAGAAATATCATGCACATTCTGTGTGGATGTACGTGGAAGTGCTTCTCATGCAGTCAACCAGAGGCTCTGATTGGTCTCAAGTAGAACTGTCAGCGATACAACACCAATATAATGTTGGGTTTCCTAGCAACCAATGACCAATATGACTTGAGATCATTCTGTAGCTCCAGGTTGCCTTATACAGAAGGTGTTTTAACACACAGTATAAAAGAAACTAAATCCAGAATCCATGTCTTGCTGAGCCTCTAAGGATGCAAGCTGAATGCAACCCATTTGCACTCACAAAAAAGAAAACATATTTCGAGGTACATATTCAGAGATCGAATGTGTTTGCAAATGTTCATCTTTTTGGCATTGCTTGGTCAGATTTGTCATCTTGTTTATTCTTTAATGAGATATTTACTATTGCAAGTCATAACTTTAGACTGTATTTTAGTTTTGACAAAGAGTTTGTACAGCTTCTTGTGTTTAGAAAAAAATTAACATTTAAGACGTGTTTAATTTTGTAAAACGAAAAAAGGGTTTCATGGAAAAGCATGTTTATATTTTCAAAGTAAGGTATCAAAAAAGCACGTAATGCAGACCGGATTATGTTTTCTGCTAACATAATGAGGAAATGTTGTTAATTAAAATGTCTACAATATTACAAAGGTTAAGGAAGGATCGTGGTCTGCAGTGACTTGAGAAAACATATTTACAAAGACAAAGTCTTTCCCTGATCTTAACCACAGTTTCTTTATTGCCTAAATAACCACAGACGCAACTTCAGGATGCAAACCCCGGTCTCTGGAGTCAAAGTACTTTCACAGAGTACTACACCTTCCATCTTCCTGCGAATCCGGTGCAGCTCTGAACATTATCCAGGCAGCGATTACTTTTGTCACCACAACGTAATTGGGAAAATGATTTAGTACTATATCACCATATTTCAAGGAGGCAGGGTTGGATTTTCATCATGTATTCCTTTTGTTGTATTGTATTCATTAAGATGAAGATTCCTTCCCTCTCATCTAATACATATGCTAATTGATGAAAACTGATGGTGGGAGAGTTTACCATGTTATTGTAATTTCGAAAATGATGCCTCTGCAAGTTAATTAAAATAACATTCACACTCCTCAAATAAAATTAAGAATATTAAAATAATACACTAATCTTTATTGAAAACTGAAGAGCTTTAATTAGGTTTCAATGGGAGGAAATATGATGAGTAAGAAATGAGCAAATAGAAGAAAAGAAGAGATTTATGTCAATACAGTATGGGGAAGGTTATTCTCAGCAACAGCAGTCACGTCACATGATGCGCCACGTCACATGACGCGGTACGTCACATACTTCTGGTTGTTACTTTCACTTAAAAGTAACTTACTCATTTAATTTTATTTTTGACCGGGACATGCTCTAAATACTTTGTCACATTACTTCCGGCTTTTTGGCACCATAACAAGGTAGGGAGAAGTCTAACAATAAAACGTCAATACGGATCGTAATTACTCTGACCGCTAGGGGCGCTATTTCAGTAAACACTCATATGGATCATAGGAAAACCCGTCAACTGCTGTTGTTTTCCTCTGGAGGACAGACTGGAAATATTAGATGGCATCGTGCCCTTGACCAGAATAAAAAGTTCAACAGAAATGCAGTACATTTGCTGAAAAGTTCACAAAAATCGAAATGCTATACTTATAAAGAGAACTATATGCCCTCACCTCATTGCTCGACTCTACCTGAAAGCAACTTTCTCCACTGAACTTTGAATTGAGCATTCCTCGTTCCTCTTGGGTCAGACTGAACCTTTGACTAGCTGGCCTCCTTCGGTCTGTGCCAGGAAATGACTATAGTTCAAGTGGAAGTGCTTAACAGCTGGTAGCTGCGATCCATAAACAGAAGATGGAGGCCCTGATTGGAGCAGCACACTGTGCAACGTCAAGCTAAAGTTTCAGCCTTCTGCCTCAGAGTGTAAATCACACAGCGCAGGGAAACAGAAGCCAGATGGTTATTCACCTCCCAGCTTTGTGTGAGCGTGCGCATGTGACTGCATGTGTGTATATGTTCACATGTATGAATGTGTGGGCTTACTCGGACTTGTGTGTCAACATGCATGTGTGTTTGGTATTGCAGAAATATAATAATAAGAAAAAATGAATATGACCATGTATATAACAAGGCCTAACTGACAATGGCACAAACAGAACACTGATTATGGAACTTCATGAGTTTTATTACATGGCCTTGTTGAATACTGCATTCTGATTTCAGAACAGATGACCTTCGTCAAGTATAGCAGACCGTTGCTATGCGTTGCCATGTAAAATGGAGGACCACGCACGTCAATCACTCCGCAGAAATCAGTCCGGTATATTTGACTTCAGCTGTGGCAAAACAACAAAACTTTAGCTTCCCGTTACTCTTTCTAATATTAATTTAATATCTGGAGAGCACAAAACTTTGGATTCATGGTTAATGGCAGAACTGCCCCCAGTAAAGAAAAGAAAAAGCGGCAAAGATAACGGCGCAGTAGAAGAAGAGAGTTTAAAAGACACACAGCTGGACCACGGAGAAATGAACAGACATGAAGTGACAGTAAACGGAGCACGGTATGGACTCTGGCAGTGTTTAAAGACGGGGTCATCCAAATGAAAATGTCAATGAGTTATGGAGCAGAAGACCTCATTCAGGTGCGCTCATTGTGCATCTGTGCTGAGGAGAGGACGCACTTCCAACCATAAGCTAATTAACTATTTTCTTTTAGTGGACGCAATGCAGTCATATTTAAAACAATAAAGACATTTTTAAAATAAATATTTTATGTCAAATGATTTATTTAGTAAGTAGCTGTGTAATAAGTGGGATAATATAGAACGAGCTGGTCATTATTGAAAATAGAAACCCGACAGGGTGACGCAGGGTTCATTATCCCTTACATGCATATTTCATTTCACAGAGGTTAAGACGAGTGCAGTCCTTGGCAAGGTTTAAGACATGCTGATTAAAAGCAAAAGAGGACTGAAAACTGGATGTTTCCATTATAGAGAGATAAGTATGTATGTGTTTAGTTTTAGACCATATGAGTCATGGTAAATGGACTGCATTTACATAGCACCTTTCTAGTCTGAGCGACCACTCAAAGTGCTTTATAACACAAGCCAGCATTCACCCATTCACATACACATTCATACACTGGTGGCAGAGGCTACCATGCAGGGTGCCAAGTGATAAACATTCACACGCACAGTCAGTATCTTGCCTAAGGACACTTGTAGACATGTAGACTGCAGGGGCCAGGGTCAAACCACCGACCTTCTGATTTGTGGATAACCGCTCTGTACCTCCTGAGTCACAGCCGAAGAGTGAGGACATTTTTTGTTAAAGCAAGGACATTTTGTCCAGTCCTCACTTTGTTAAAGGGTTGTTTAAGCAACAACTCCTTCAACTGATATTACAAAATACATGGTTTGTAATCCTACACCTTAACCCACCAGAATGACATGTTTTCTGCTATCGGCAGGACAACTACACACAATATTATCATTAATAAGTGCCTTCCCAAAGAGTTATTAATCAGCATTACAAAAATAAAACTGTTTTCTGATCTGACACAGCTATGATAAAGGTTTGATAATGTGTAGGCACAAACAAAGTATCTAGAGTTAGGTAATATTGTGATAAAAAAAAAAAAAAAAAACTTTGACTGATGGTAGGAAATGAGAAGTCTGAGGTTTTGCTGACCTATCCAACCCCCCCGACCTCCCTCTGTGGATGTTGTGGCTCTATAACAGTGTCACACTATTTCCTCCTTTCCTCCCAGCACACAAGAGTCATAATTCCAACAAATGAAATGATAAAAGATGTCGTTTGAAACTGTCAACCAGAACAGCATATATAAGCTTTTTCTGATCAGACACCCCGATCAGAAGGATAACATCATTTGTCAGTGCTTTCCAATCTTTTATCATGTGACAACTCTGTGGTTAAGGTTTGATTAGGTTTAGGCACAAGCACGACTTGGTTAAGGTTGTGGAAACATTGTAGCTTGGGGTAAAATTACTACTTTATTAAGGTTAGGGGACCTTCATCGTCACGGTAACAAAAATAACCCCTTGGTTGAGATTAGGGAACAATAATGGTCCTCGCTATAAGAAACCCAACATTAACTGATGGTAGGAAACAGGCGAACAGCAATTTCCCGGGGCAACGTTTTGTTGACCCACCCATCCACCCTGACTTCCTTCTTATGCGAACTCTAAAACAACAACACCCAACGTCCTTCTTTGCTCCCAACCAACAAGAGTCCTCATTACTACAGCCGTTAGAGGGCTTTGTCACTGGCGTAACATCTCATCTTTTTGTTTCAGGGTTAAGGTTTGAATTTGATTAGGTTCAGGTTATGATAACTAAGGTTAGGCAGGTAATTGTTATGGTAAAGGTTAGGGTTAGGGGCTAGGAGAGGCCTTATTTTGATGAGGGTCCTCACAAGTATTTAAGTACACGTGAGTGTGTGTGTGTGTGTGTGTGTGTGTGTGTGTGTTATTATATGGTACAGCTACTCAGAGGTGAAGGATCTCACAGCAGATTCATGTTTTCTCTCACTGTTAAGGGTCTCCTCCTGAGCCCAACGGCTTACATGTTGGTTGTCAGAGGTGAAATGCAAAATGGGATAATCTGTATAATTCATGTTGGCCCTTTGACTCCTATTTACCACATTATGGTGAGAACAACCCATGAATACATGCCATCTTATACTCTTTACTGAATCAAGGGCCTCTCTATAGTACATACAACTCAGACACAGTTATTTCTGTCATTTCTGAGCACTGTACTGTAGTAGTAGTAGCAGTAGTAGTAGTATATATTATGTTGTACTTATCTTGCATATTCAAAACGTGTGTCAATTGCAGACTAGACATCCTTTTATAATGTCTTTAATTATGTTAAATTAACCGGGATATGTGCAATGCAAATGACTGCATTCAACAAACTGTGCATGCAGGTGCATAGCCTACATTTACACTGGCACTTCCTCATTATGAACCAAGATATTACTCCAAATGATATCTACAATTTGACAAATGCACTCCTCTCTCTGCTCTAACGGGACTTTTATTGAACTCTAATTGGTTGAGACAGCCACTGTATTGGCCGTTGAGCAGAGGGGCCATCCTGTCCAGTATTATGGGGTGTGAAAGGAAGAGATGAACATTGAAGGGGAGAGGCAAAGATAATGCTGGTGATGGAGGTTGGCTAAAAGCTGACAGGACAACCCAATGGAGGGGAAACAGACAACTGACAAGACTCCAGCCATCTGAGCAGAGAGAGGGGTATAGACCGAGAGGTAAGATCGATCAGCATTAGTCAAAAAAACGATCAATAGACTGTTAAGTGGCTGGAGACGCAAACTTCCTTTCGAGGTCCAGTCTCTGATATTCTGCAGGTTTAATCACATCCTTTTAAATTACCTGGAACAAATTAATACTGTGGACTGTATTGGCTTTTGGAAAAAAAGAGAAATTAATATATAGAATCTAATTAAAACTTTGTGTGTGTGCGTGTGCGTGTGTGTGCGTCAAGAATGGATGGCTAGATGGCTCGAGGAGTAAGAGGGTGTAAAGAAGTGAAACCTATAACAGCATAGTATCAATCCTCATAATTAGACACATGTTAACTGAAAAGTGCTAAACCTGCATGTGTCTGATCTGTTTCCTCTCACGCCTCCTTGCCAGAAACGCCTCATTTAAGTCATTTCTGGGGCAGCTGTGTCTTGCGGTTTGGAGGTGTTGTGTCTGTTCTCTGCTAAACCTGTGAGAAATCGCTGTCAGTAAAACTCCAGTCCACTTCTACCACAGCTCTGGCTACAAAGTACTTTTTTTTTTAACACATTTCCACCAAGCTTTGACGTTTCGTCTAGAAGCCTCAGGCCGGCGTGAATTTGCCCATGGGCGATCTCTTCGCTCTGGCGCTCTTATCTGTCTCTCTTTCTGTCCCTTTGACTACATCTATTCCTCTCCCTCTCTCCCTCTCTCCCTCTCTCCCTCGCTCTCATTCCCCTCCAGCTACCCTCGCAGTGGAGACCGTCGAGCCAATCTGCTTCGGTGACACTTTTACAGGATGTCCAGGTTGAACTATGACCCGGGATCCGGGCTTGCCCAAAACTGTCACATGATTTAAAGCGGCAAATAAATTAGCAGCAAATTGCCTGTCAAACACCTGCTGGTGAAGATGTTGAGAGTCTCCTCTTACCAAAGAACAGCTGGTAAAGGAGACGAGAAGGGGCATTTCCATTTGACCAGAAATCACTACTCAACGACCCCCTGCCTCTTTTCGCCACCCGGAAAATCTGTCAATATGAAGACCCATCATCTCTGGTTGGATGTGACGCAAATTGTAAGTGACACGTGAGCTGTCATGGGCGCTGTTCTCTGTGGGACAAATAAGTTTGGCGTTCAGCTGAATTAATCAGTGTTGACAAGAGGAGAACTCCCTTGGCTGTTTCCAGTCACGACGCATTGTTTGCCTCACCTCCTAATTGCTCTTGCTTGTGTAATTAACTAATTGCAGCCCGTTATGATTTTAGAAATTATTGTTTAATTTAGTGCAATGACAGTGGTGTCATTGGCACTTGTGGCAGAAGTTCATGAAGATGACGCAGCACACTGGGACCCATTATCTGAAATGGGCAAAAATGGTGACGAAATTTATTTTGACATAACTGTTATGCAATCCTTTTAGGACACTATCAGCAGCCATTATCATTGATGAGATATGTTGCTTGGAGCAGCTGAGAAGAAAACATGATGATTTCTAAATACAAAGAAAGCTGTGTAACAACTTGTAATCATTGCTTGTGTTATTTGTAATTAGAAGAACGCTGAGTTTGAACTTTGAGTATTTAGCTTTCATATAGTAACCCTTTCCCATCTTTGTTTTTATGACACGAGTAAAGACAATACACACTGTAAGTTATTTACATGCTTTCACAAGTTCATCACTGTAATATTTTACAATATATTTGTATTAAATGCAGGCAGGGCTAGAACCTTTTTTTTCTCAGTACTTTAGGCTTGTTATGGGTTAACAAATAAAAAGTCAAATGTAAACGATTTTATAATATTATTTTATGTATGAATTTACAGTTATTGTAATTACTGGCTACTGATTTTCATTACTTTTACAGTTTATACTGTAAATCTACAACAGCATAGTGCTACATCACAGCAATTTGCAGGGTATTTTACTGTAAAATAAATGTACAGTAACTTGCTGTGAAAGTAATGCAACTAGTAGCCACAATTTACTGTAAACTTACAGTCAAATATTTTACAGTGCACCAGTCACTGTGCATTGAGATTCTACCAACTCTTCTTATTCAGATCTGCCTGGGTGGCTTTGGAGAAGCCTGCTGACTTTACATTGTTTGCAATAGATAGCACCTGTTTGGAGAAAATACATTAAAGCTCAAAATGAAAGGTAATATCCGATGACCTTTTCGATGGGACCCATCTACATTATTCAAGCTGAGTACAGACCAGATTTGATGCGGAATCGGCTAAACGATGCACCCAAGTCATGTTTTATTCATCCAGCTTCATGAGCTGCAACCACCCAAAGACAAATGTTGGGAGGTTTTTTATAGAAACACTGAGATAAAACTACAGTTTAAAATAAAGTAATAATAGTAGGAATTTAAAATAAATTGTCACTGTCAGCACTGAATTATTTAACAGTTTTTAGACTCCTTTTCCCTCTATAATTGTCCATTTTGACAAAGGCGAGTGCAGAAAAATCTTCGCTTACGCTAATCTATGTGTGTATTCAAGCGACAAGGAAATATTATAAAGATAGTGTTATGTAGACACTTGAGCAGAGCCAGAAACAAGTATATGACCTTTTTTTTTTTTTTTCTTTTTTTTTTACAGGGTTGAAACAATTAATTTCAAAATATAATCTATTACAGATGACTGATCGTGTTTGAAAGCTAATTCAGTAAATGGCATTGCTTTTTTGAAATTCGACAATTTCTAATGATAAATATGATGGTTTTTTTTAAATAATCTACCACAATTAGCCTATATTATAAGTTATACATTGTACAGTGTAACTTAAAACAGGAATAACAAGTCCTCCAAACCATACAACTGTATTTGTCCCTACTCTCTAATACAACCCATATCAACGTTTACTAAAATAGTGCCCCTAGTGGTCGGAGTAAATACGTCCCATATGAGCATTTTCCATCCTCATACCTAAACGTTAGGTTTGCAGTTTAAAACACTCTGTTAACGTTGTAAGTTGTAACCTCTCCCACCCGCCCTAAACACGACTTCCTGCTTTCCTCCCGCCATAATATCTGTGAACACTAGAGGGCGCCGCCTACCAATAAAACGTCAAATGACGGTCGTAATTACTGCTTGAACAAACGACACCTGCTGTTGTTTTCCGGTGGAGGACAATCTCAACAGGAAACATTGTAAATCTCAAGTGGAAATTAAGCGAGCTAAATACTCACGCATACAGTATGTTACCTTTAAAAGGTAAACTAATGCATTAACCTCACACTTGGAAGTGGGAAAATACAACATGAGACAAGAACGACAAAAACAGCTGCAGGTACATCTCACAATACACAGTTCAGCTGACAAAAGTCCACGGAGGGGCTTCTCTTGACATTGTAGTATATAGAATTATAAGCGAAATATATACAATACAGTTTCCCTGGAATGGTAAAACCAAGCGGCAACCTCCGGTGTGGAAATATGAAGCCGACATGGAAGTGCCAAAAACTTCCTCGAATGGCCACTTGAGGCCGGCTCCAAAATTGAGCCAATCCCCAAACATACATGTTAAAATGCCCGAATTTACAGCAGCAATAAACATGTTTACAGCCTGGTACAAAAAAACGGTTTTGCTCTCTATAGCCAATTTCTCTGTTCATGACAACTGTACAGCGGGTGGATTTTTATACAACTCACCAGTTTAAATTACATCAAGGCTTAAAGTTATGCATAATTAAGGGCGTGTCACTTTGAGTGACAGGTGGGTGCCATCACAGGAGACTGTCGGCTTCTTTCGGCAGCTCCATCCACGCTCCACCTCTTTGCCCATTTTTGGATTAGCCAGGAATTAAACAAGGTCAGGCACTGCCAAGATGGTGACGTCCGGAGCCACTGTGAGCTTCATTTTTGCTAAATCAAAAGGTGATCCCATGTAATTTTATGACTCAAAGAATTCACCACTCTCAACCAGTATTTCCTTATATTCCTTGCATATAAAGCCACATAATGTTTAATAATCTACCAATCTAAAAGCTCCAGACTTTTATTTTTTTCCACAAATGCTAATCTGATCAGTGAGTAGTTGTGCCAACATCAGCCTGACAGAGGTGAGCGTGTTGCAGCTGCAGGTGTTTGCATCTGTTGTCTAACCTGAGCTATCCACAGAGTTCACCATATGTACCGCTAACCTCTGATCTCATCTCTCATCACTCCCCGCAGCAACACCACCAGAGTGTCGAGTTCTCATCTGCATTTATCCATGTGTAGAAATCTCATAAAAGGCGAGTTCAAAAGAGAAGTCAAATTCTTTATAAATACGTTCTGTGTCTTCATCACAACTCAACTCACATTTGTAAGATTTTTTTCTTTTGAGCAAAGAAGACACAGAACAACCTTGTACATACAAAATTGGAAAACAAATTCCGAGTATCTGGACTCTTAGCACTGCTGTTCTGAAATGTAATGAGACGGTTCAAAGAGAAAGATGTCAGTGTGTGAAGATGTCTTTGAAGTCACAAT
The DNA here is from genome assembly GCA_028570985.1 of Heterobranchus longifilis. Classification (NCBI taxonomy): domain Eukaryota; kingdom Metazoa; phylum Chordata; class Actinopteri; order Siluriformes; family Clariidae; genus Heterobranchus; species Heterobranchus longifilis. Next base: position 8,520 of record JAOVVB010104941.1, on the reverse strand, counting down.
AGCCATACATGTTGTATCACACTCATTTGCGCTGGTTGTTCAGCACTAAATGTACTCATTCATTCATTCACAGTGTTTGAACTTGACACGAGGGAGAAATGAGCTTCGATAAAACAGCTGGTGTCTAAATGTGCTTTTTGTTTCCATTCATATTTGATGATTATGCACAGACAAGTTTAACACTGTCTCATAGAGTTGTGGCTGGCTGTGACAATTATAGCTTATAGTGACTGCTTCTTTTCTTTCTGCGGAAATCCAAAATGCCTAAAAAATCTGAGATTTACTACCCAGTGCAGACATATATTATGATACAACAACTTGTCCAGAGTCTATAAAAAGCATTTTTATAGTTATTCAAAGCACTTAGTCACATCCAGACACAAGCTGTTATCTCCATCAGCGGGTCAGTCAGATGAATTGATATGCATTCTACTGTGACTGGCTGCTTATTGTTCTACGATGAAACTCCCCCCCGGGGCCCACGCGGTCTCTGTCTGCTCCACGTCATCCCTGACAGTCTGTACAACATCTAATGATTTTCATCTCAGTTGCCTGCTTCTTTATGTCTTTAAGCCAGTCTCTGCGGGGCTGTGCAGTGTAACCTTACCCCATATCCCTCCTGTCAGTCACTGGCTATGACCCATCCATCATCCAGTGTATAATTACCCAGTACAGCTACCTCTCCGCCTGTCACTGTAACTTCCACAAGCTGTGTTCAGAAGAAGGGCGAGACCTGCACATGTCTATTCTCAGACTATCTGCAGAAGTGATTAGAACTGGAGACATGCAGGCCAACCTCATCAGTGACAGAATTAAGACCTCTGAGACAATTTGATGTGTATCAGATCCAAACTGGGTTGTTTTTTTTGTCCCCCTGCATGTTTCCTCTATATTTGCAACCACATGTTGTATAATCTTGTTATTTTTGCGTAAGTTATTCACACCATTATATTACAGGAAAATAATTTTCAGTGGGACAAAATAAAAAGTAAGATATCAACAGAAAGGTAGAGAGACGGAGAATGAAGGAGGGAGCGAGAGAGGACGGAAAAGACTGTTTTGGCTGGGCGGTTGTCTCACATGAAGAGCAGCATGCTGTGACCATATGCTAGTCCAGGTGGACTTGGTATCCAGGCAACTGTATCAAAGCAGCGGGGGCATTTGCGATTGAATCCAGAGGACTTTTCAAACACAGGAGTCAGAGAGAACAATGCAGCTATCATCTGTCGGCAGGTAAGATCACCTGGCCTTGCTGAGCCGGACTCTCCTTCTGGCAACTCCACAGGGAGTTCATTCAGACCCTGTCCTGCCTCGGAAAGACGCTCGCACAAGGTGTCTGGAGGGAACACTGGCATGCTTGTTTCATTTTGATTTTCAGCAGCGAGAGAGTGTCAGCACATTCAAAGTACTGGCCAGGTGCTTAATACAAATGAGGAGAAATTGAAACGGACAGAAAGACACATTTACATTAGCCTGATGTTTAGTCACTGTTTTTACATCAGCTGCATGCAAGGTTCATATCCATGTCCATGAAATGAACTTAAAATATGTTGCTGATTAAACCAAAGAAGCATCAATCTAATCCACAAGAATCTTTTGTTTTCGCATATGTTTCTCTAAAAGCTCTGCAACTTTGCTCTGCATATAATTGCATACACAAATACCTGTTGTATCAGTGCACGAAGGATGTTTTTTCTACCAGTGCATACATGTTTGGGTCAAGCATGAGTCATCTCACAGAGGGCTCCTGTATGCTGCACGGGTGTGCCAACAGGGAAATGAGTCCAAGGTCAGAAGGACACATGGAAACCTTCCTGTAACCAAACACCTGCCATCATTACTGCCCATACAGTATGTATGTATACCAGCAAATTACCATCATAAGTAATTTACCAATATTTAGGAAGTCTCTGGAAACAAGTGCCATATGCTTGAAACAAGACGAATGCTGGGTCACTTTAGATAATAACATGTGATTCCACGAAGGTATTTGAATGTGATGGATACTTTTGTAGGGAATTTACAGTGTGTGTTAATTGCAGCATGTTCAACATTTGAGTCCGTGCAGATTATATTATCCGTGTTGAATTTAGCAACTGAACTTGAACTGCTGCAAAGTGAGTAGGCTCCTGCTATTAAAAGCCTGTAGACTACTTGTAAGCTACTTAGACTTGTTATTTTGAAAGTAGTTAGACAACCTCCAGCTTTGATCAAATATATTCTTTTCGGTGATTTTGCATTTTCTAATGCAAAATAGAAATATTCATGTACGTGCTATATAGGAGAGCACTGTTTTCCCAGTTGTTCTGTAGTGACCTTCCCAGCAAAAATGAATTTATTATCAAATTGGTCTGTGCTCTGCGCATTTATTAAACCTGACTAAATGGCATACTCATACTGAGATAGAATTGGCTCTCCAAAGGAAAACGACTGGTTAGCAGAAGATGGAAGAAATAAATGGGCCTAATTGTGCTGATGAGGGAAACAAAAATAACCAGCAAGCACCATTTTAGTGGCAAATTGCTACTTTGTCAGCCAGTTGTCGCAGAGAACACATTTTCCATAAAAGACACAAAAGGCAATTTGCCTTACAGTACAGAATGCTGAATGCTAAACATACCTGTATATTCAGCAAAACACTATCAGCAACCCCCATTAAATTCTTTATATAATAATCATATTAGTACGACTCGTTTTATTTAACTCAATCCATCTGACTCTGCGGCAAGCAGCTCGCTTGTTAATGTTGTGTCTAAACTAGAGAATGAAGGATCGACATTGAAAATTTTGGAGCATTTTTGGGCTTTCTGGAATGCAGCCCAGACAGCAGCCATGCCAAGTTTTGAGCATTATAGCTGTCAGACAGGGAAAGCTAAAACTGAAACCCCTGCCGTGGGGGGGCTCTATACGTTCGTAAAATGCAACCATTCCACAGACATTTAGTATGTCGGAAAAATATAAAATGATAATTAAAGAGGATACTTCATCTTTGAGCGTGCTTGTTAGTTGCTGACCTTAATCAAATACTGAATGATGCAATTTCATTGTTCATAATACAAAGACGTGTCTTAAGAGCAGCTTTTATAATTTGTCCGTTTAAATGATCTCATTATAGTGTAACTTTATATATTCCAGACATTGCACTACATTGTTTGCATGCACTAGATGTCTGCGTTTCATTACAAAACAGCACTGCAGAGGAGCAACATGTTTGTTTGAAATCGTCACAATTTCACTACAAGCATCTGCAGCCAAGTGCAACTGTTGCATCCAATGCAAAAAGAAAAAAAAAAAATCAAATGCCAACCTGCTGCTGTTTCATGGTTTCAATGCTTTGCTTTAACTGTATAATAAACACTAAATCAGTACAAAATCTGCAGACTAGCGATGGTGAATGTTCCTTGTCATTTTCTCAATACAGCGAGTCCCAAGCTGCAATCTGTCTCTAATCTTCCACAGTCAGGGGCCAGTTAGGGGGGAAGGAAGTCGGTGTAGGCAGCTGTGTCGGCCGCTGAGCCTAACACACTAACGCCCTGAATCCGTTGCTCTTTTTCATGGAACTTATTTCAGATGAAATGGAGAAAGATCAAAATGTGGATGGTGCATACTAGCGCTGGGCCCGGGTATAATGAGTTACAGGTGGGGTTTGAATTCCCCTGCGCTGCGGCCCACAGCTCCAGATGAGCCTGAGTGCTTTCACAGGCAGCTAGCTAGAGCCCCTTTCTGATTTCAGAGTACTTTTCCATTTCAATTGAGCTGCTGCTGCTGCTGTTGACATTGCCATTAAACATCTCAAGATGCAAAAATATCTCTGTGCATGTCGGATAGTGGGACGCTATAACAATGGCGGGTCTGTTGTAGGTGCAGAGAGCTTAAAAGGAAAAAAAAAAGACTGGTGCTTTTTATTTTATCTGTGCTCATTACCCTTAGGTCACGTTGTTGTGAATGAATACAAATCAAGCACAGGCATGGAATAAAGGAGTGGGCTCAGTGAAGAGTGTGGACATGTGCGTCACGTTGGATGTGGTTAGTTGTTAATCTGTGAGATATGAGCGAGGCCGCCACCCTCTGCTTCAAAAGGTCTTAAAGGTGAATACTTCAATGGCCCTGCAGGGTCACTATATTCCTGAGAGAGCGCCGAGAAACACGAGAAGCAAGCGGAGGAGAAGAAGAAGAGGGTAGCAGACAGACATAACTAGAGCATACAAGAAGGCACTGACCACAGGCTATAGACGCTTGAACCTTGTGGTAAACTTGGGAAATGAGGTTGCCATCCCTCTCAATTTTCCCTTCAACCCAAACCACAGCTCATATGGTAAAGATTGATCCCAGATCAAAGAGAATAGCCAATTAGACACAGTCATCCATTTCATTTGTAATCTGCCTCAGATCACTGAAACATGTTGTACAGGAAACACTTAGGTGACATGTGCAGGTGCAAGTTTTAAATGTTACCTTCAACACACGTTTTCCCTTTAAAAGATGAAGCTATGGCTCTAGCTGAGATTTCATTGGAGCCGTACGCCTCGTTTTAATGGATGTTATTACCATATAGGCATTATAGTGCATTTTCAAAGGGTCTAGACATTGGAGGGTGTAATTTTAAAGTCATTTGAAGTAATTTAGACCAAAATAAGTCTATCCTTTCACTCCGGTTTGTCCCCTAGGATACCCAAGAACTTTGAACTCTTGTAGACCCCGGTGTGTATATGTTAGTTCATGACAGGGAAACTCTATATGGGTGTGTTTCAGTACACTGATACACTAAGAGGGTGGCCAGGTTCAGTCCACAGTGTGCTTATAGGTAAAGAAGAAGTCACCATTAAGGAGATAATGGACAGGGCACATTGTCGATCCAGGGCACCTGGGAGTCAGGAGCACCACACACAGACACATGCTGTGCTGACAGACTCACAATTTGTGTTTCTTCTTCAAACAAATACTGCATACACAAAAAGAAAAAGAAGAGTAAATGCAGTGACTCACTCGAATATGAAGTTGGGAAATATGATGATATATACCATGAATGTTTTGGCATTACATGATATTTTCATATATTTTGCAGTAGCTTTCTGTTTAATATTTCTGGATATATTAGGCCTTTGATAATGTAGCAAAACAATGAGAATGGGTGATTTATGGCAATATTAGATTGTATTTATGCATTTGTTTTTCTATATATTTTTTGCATTAAGGCACCTTAATCTGTGATGTGTTTAATTTGCAGGATTAGCCAAAACCAGACATTCCCATTTGTTTATTTTATCCATAAAACTTTTCTCAGAAAATTTACTATATCACAATATAATACAGATATCACAAAAAATCCATATCCATACATACCACCCACACCTATGCAGTGTCAGAAATAACTGGGGGCAAAACTGCCTACAAATTTGAGGTATTCGCCTTTTGAAACACAAAAAAAAATTGTGATTGTGTATGTAAATGGCTCCAAATTTCAAACATAGGGAGCAAAAATCGTCCAAAATTGCATATGACATTTTTTTTTAATTTTCTACCCTGCACCGACATTAGTATATAATATAATAAATAAGACAGACAACACAATAACGTGTTATAAAATGTAAGAAAAATACAAAATTATGTGAAAATATAAACAAATAAAAAATGTCTTATGTAAACACATGTTTACTTAATTAAAAAAATAAATCATAACAAGCATTCTGACTCCCTTACAACAAGTCATACATGTGTTGAACTGAAGAGAACTCACCAGCTGATACAGTTAAACAAATCATGCCGTAGGTTTTGTACTGAAACATGAAATGTCTGCTGTAACTGTATCGTGCCGTGTCTCTTTCTACACTGGAAAGTTTCTGAGCGCAGTCATCTTACTCTTGTGTCTGGCAAACAGACCAATAAACATGGAGATTATGGGGTTGTCCCCTTAGAACATTCCATGTCACCACAAGCATAAAGCATACTTAGGATATCAAAAACTGAAATTAGAGGCGTCTTTCTTGGAGCTCTGGGGAAACTAATACAGATACAGTATATAAACCACATGACGTATGTATTCATTTAGGGTTAGACGCTGGGTGAAATTACCATGCGAACACAGCAGGCTGGATCTTATTATTGCCGGAACTGAAGACTTAGGACCGTGATTCATTATACGGGACTTATGTGAGATGAAAAATTCTGAACAGATCCACACATCTTTTATGGATGCAGAGCATTCATATTTATTTTTGACAGCCATGTAAGTGCGATCAACTCAACACATATTAGCCACAGTGTACCGCAGTGTTAAACTAAAACATCTTATTTCTCTAACTGAGTTTTTTTTTTTTTTTTATGCCGTCGCAGAGTACATGTAAGTAGTAGTTAAACTGTGTTCTCCTGTTGCTGTACAACACTGCAGCGTTTAGGACAAATTCCTGCTCTCATGCTAAGTGAGTGGCTTGTGTCGTGCTCTTAAGAAGATTTTGATATACTGCACTGCTACTGATGATATCCCAACAGAGGACAATGCTGTGCTGACATGCTCACTGGGCCAGAAACAAACTGACAGACTATGCCAAGGATTCAGTTTCTAACATCAGAGCACATATCTCACAATACAAGTTTCCCCCTCATCCTTGTTTCGGCACTACACCCTTTACTCGTCCTCTGTTTTTTTTTTTTTTTCCTTCTCTTGTCTTGAGGAAAAGGGCTCTTGTAACCCAACAGAGAGACACTGATCCCTGAGCACAGCATCTGCTGACAAGCCAGCCTCCCATTCAGCCTTGGCTGGAGGCATGGGCCGCCGAGAAACCCGATCCAGCTTGGCAGGGTCTCAACAATCGCTTCCTGCCCCATCCGGGCCCACACAGCTAAGTACTCTTAATTAAAGAGGTTAACTTGTCTAAGATGTGACCGAAGAAAAAAGAAAAACACTGAACAATCACATCACTGTTTCCTCTTTTCCAACAAAAGAGGTTTCCCTCTCTGACATGGTATGATGTGAGCTCTGATACTTAAACAATTACATTAAAGGAGAAGCGGGTAAAGGATCCTCTTTAAATGTCTCTTAATAAGAGCCGACCACCCCATTTGGTCCAGATGGACTGGGGAGAAGAAGCAAGAAGAGGAAAGCGGGGAATTCATGATGTACACTTGGACAGCTCTTCGCCCTCCCTGGTATTCTGGGAGCCCAGAGAAACTGTAACTGGAGAAGAGCAATTTTATTATTCTTTTTTGGTTGGTTGTCAGCATACATATTAATGAAGAGTTAGGTCATTGCCAGAGACATCTGTATTGGCCTGTGGGGCTGCCTGCTAAACACCAGAGAAATTACAAATGTAAATTTATACCCAGAGATACAATATGAGAGATTCTTCTCTGTTGTTTTAGGCTTCAGAGCTGTATGAGCTTCCATTCTCTGGAGGCAGCCCTGCGGAACAGGCTATTCACTGCAGATCGACCAGATTGCAAATGACAGACTGTGTACAACAGGCCTGTTGTGTCTCTGCAGCAAAACATGCAAAGCTCATTTGATTCAGCAGCTCTGCCTTCCTTGTCAATGTACACAATGCACACCAAAAAAAAATCCAGTTTCATTGGTTTACAGCTTAGATGCCAGGACATAACACAGACAAACAGGGAATTCCTGCATATTTTTTTTTTGTGAACTGTAAATGAAAATGTATAGTATGGCTATGGTTATATAACCCCACACTTGCTCTATTTCTGTATATGTGTATTCTGCATACACCATTATTCCACTAATGTATCCTAGTGCTCATTGTTGCTCCAACAACCATCTCCCCACAGAGATGATTAAAGTTTTATCTTTTCCTATTTTATCTTGAAAGCTTCTCCATAATTGCATCAGATATCATTTGGGAACCTTTTAATCCCTTGAAGTCATGCTTGTGTATTTAAGCAATGGCACATCAAACCACAAGTACACACAATGTGATAAAGACAAACCTCTCTCCAAGTGGCGATTGAGAGCTTTCCTATAAAGACCAAGCAGCTCCTCATCAATAAAAATGATGCTGTTTCTCATTTGTGTTAGGGTATTGATCAGCGCAGGCAGTGTATCCACTTTAATGGAGCCTCTATGGATTCAGACCTACACTACAACAGGTCTAGCTGTCAAGTCCAACATATCAGATTTACCTGACAAATTTTCATTAGCTCAGTCAAAACACATCTGGCTGTAGAGTGGGTCCTGAGGGGGCAAGGGGCACTCTGCTTTGTTATCATTAGCTGTCGGGACATAACCCATCTTTGGCTTTTCAGTAAGAGGCAGGAGCCAAAATGTACAGAGCAAAAACAGCTGTGAATAATTCCCATTTCCATGCTGGGATTTACATTCATCCGATGGTGGAAAAAAAATGCTGATGCAATTCAAATTAGAGTCCACAGGAGGCTCCATAGTTTGCAAGAAAATCCCTGAAAAAGACCTTGAACTACCTGGCGTGATGGCAGGTCGGAGTGGCACGCTATTCTGCTGCTGCTTTTGTTTTTGGTCGCCTTCCTGTTTCCTCTCTGCTTTTACCCTGCTGG